>LPNX010729081.1:130773-178475 GCA_001517045.1 Pseudotsuga menziesii | reverse complement strand
CCCCCCCCCCCCCCAATAGTCTTTATTACAAAAATTAGGGGGCGGTTATAAACCCCCCTTGTAGGTACCTATGGAGGTAGTTCAAACTCCCCCCTAAAAATATACAAACCTTTGGGGGAATTTATAACCCCCCCCCTCATAGGTACCTATGGGGGTGGTTCGAAACCTCCCTTAAAGGTATTTATTACAAAACTTTGGGGGTGGTTATAAAGCCCCCTCGTAGGTACCTACAGAGGTATTTCAACCTCCCCCCTAAAAATATTTACAAACCTTTGGGGGGAATTATAACCCCCCCCCCCTCATAGGTACCTATGGGGGTGGTTCAAAACCTATCTTAAAAGTATTTATTAGAAAACTTTGGGGGCGGTTATAAACCCCCCTTGTAAGTACCTACAGAGATAGTTCAAACCCCCCTAAAAATATTTACAAACCTCTGGGGGGAGTTATAAACTGTAATGTCCTCTTCTTATTAGGAATTAAGGACCAACCCACTAACCTATATGATTCCCATAGGTTTGATCCGGTACTGATAGTCAAGGAATTAGCTATGGATTGATGCCATACAAGAATATATAGGGAAATAATATTATATCATCATTGGGGATACCAGGGCCACCAGAGCCAAAGGCCACCTACATGCATGACATATGAGCATTACATGATGCATGCACCCGATTGAGTCTCCATGCACCTACATGCAAGTCAATTGCCAATTAGAAGTTAAAGTGACCTAATTAGGTCAAAAGTTAGATTATTTGTAGTTGGAAGTTATAAAAGAAAGGTAAAGTGAATGGAGAAACACACTTATATGATTATTGATTTGAGGATTCGAATTGGAGAGCTCAGTGAGCTAAGTTGGGGTTGAGTGCATGCTCTGCTAACTGGTGTATTTTGGCATTGAAATCTATCTTCCCTAGTTCATCATTAGGTTGGATCATCCATATTTAGCACTACTTCATCATGAGGTTCTATTCAGCAATTGCTTCGAGAGATTGATTATTCATCGAATTGGAGGGGTTTGCTATCATACTATGGGCACCTTGGTCAGAGAAATACCTATTCACATTCTTCTCTAAAAAGGGCAGAAATTCTACATGTTTCTCATATTCTTCTCAGAACACCCTTATCACCCTTCCCCTAGAAGAAGGGCCTCTCAACTTGAGTTTCAAGTTAGTTATCAGCATTCATCACTATTTGGAGGACGTATTTCTACATGGGTGACTTCTTGGAGGAGGTTACATTCATTGTGGGATATTGAGCCACTACTTCTTCTGTATGCTTCTTACATCACTTAGAGAAGGGAAATATAACCCTATTACACATCATCTGGGTCTTCCTCAGTGGATTATTTATTATTGAGGAGCATCTATAACTTTGGAGGAGGGTGCAACTACATGTGGAGGACAATTTTTCTTAACTCCTTATTCCTCCATCACAATTCTTGCATGCGAGGACCATCCTCTTTATCATTATTAGATATACATACTGGTATGTACATGCATTAATTCCTCCTACTTTTTAGCATTTCAGTATTATCTAAGGCACAGATCTACATGCAAATGCATGCATGAAGAGATCAAGGTTTTCTTTCATATTCTATTGAGACATAAGCTGACTAGTTATCTACAGTTCACACAAAGAAATAAAAATATCATTTTGGGATACTACATAAACCCCCTCTCATAGGTACCTACGTAGGCAGTTTTAAACCCCCCCTAAAAAATTTTACAAACCTTTGGGGGTGGTTATAAACATCCCTCATAGGTACCTATGGAGGCAGTCCGAAATCCCCCCTAAAACTATTTACAAACCTTTGGGGGTGGTTATGAACCCCCCTCATACAAACTTACAAGGGGGGTTTTGAACCCCCCTCATTGTAACATACAAGGGAAGTGTTGAACCCCCCTCATAGTGACATATGAAGTCAGTTTAGAAACCCCCTCGTACCCATAATTAATCATAATTAAATATATTTTGTTAAAAATATTTATATTGCAATATCAATAGGGCACGAAGGAATCAAATCTTCAACCTCCTGCTTGTAAATAAGGTGCTCTTCCATTGAGCTAGAACCCTTTAAGAATTGGGGAAATGGGCAATATTAACACCAAGATTGCATCATTTTTAATTCTAAGAAAATACTAATAATCCCAACATTGTTTCTGACTCGAGAGACCTAAGAAAGTAGTCTGAATGGCCCTGACCTTCTTTAGACAATGTAGAACTTATAGCACCCAAGATACATTGTACATGAAGAAAAATCAATAAATCTAAATCTATACATGATAAGGACTTAGTGCAAAGAAATACTAACTTAACTACAGTTCCATGGAACTAACCCAAGTGAGAATATGCAACTGAATAGTGTAAACAATATCGAATTTCTTAAAGAAAAACTTAAATTGGACTCAAAAGTGATCCATATTAGATTTCACAACAAAGTTCTCACGGAAGCTTCCCGCATCTCTATTTGACAGTTAGGTAAATAGGAAGAAGGTAGTAAAAATTGTAGATATTGGGGTGGGAAAAATTATGATTCTGTGCAATACATATGCGGGTACCTACACTTGCATGAGCTTCAAGAGATTTGATCTTGCTATATATGGTAACAAAGTATATTAGTATCTAAATTTTGAAGTATAGATATTTGGAAAAATTGAAAACATGCACACCCACACTAATTCGGGATGACAATGAAACAAATAAACACTTCAGAATCAACCAGAAAGCTATAGCACGAGGACATATAGTGGTCCTTGACACAAAATCAAGGGACATTTGCTTAAAATTTCCATTATTTTTTCCCAGAATTTAGGAACAGTCCACTAAAAGTCTCCAACTCCTCGAGAATTTTGCAAAATTTTTGAGGAATTTCGAAGTCCATGAAATGCCAGAATGGCCTGAATGCGGGATTTAAAGGTGGGGACGGGTCCTCGTGCAACACAGGATCAAAGTAAGAAGCAATGATATCTCTGTATCTCTAGTTGTATGGTGTTTCCAAATCACAAAATGTCATACAATACAACTCAAGCCATTTCACACATGTTTAATCATTTCCATGCTTTTTAGGTACTAGAACATGGGTTGGATAGGTGTTTCCTACAAATTTTCACTACAACCAATTTATGGTACAACTTGATTTGGATCCACATAGTCAAACATTCAGTCTATGGAAATAATATTTGGTCAAAGGATGTTATCTATCAAGTTTTTAGGGAAACATAGGGCTCAAATATGTTGGAAAACCTCCAAACTACTTTGAATCCCAAGCTGTGCCACATGTACTTGGGCTTGTGCATAGTTTTTAAATACAATTTTTTGACATTCAAGTAGTTAGTTAATGTCATGCATGAAAATGTGCGCAACAAGGATGTTGAAATGCACGCAACAACAATTCTTTGAATTGATTGCAACACGAGTTTGGATTCCCACAACACTTGGGTAACATGCCCACTACACAATGAAAAATGCACGCAGCATAGAAGAGAAATTACTGTATGAGGAAATGGATGAATATGCTCGCGTGACAAGTGTTAAAATGATCACATACGATGAATAAAATTTCCAATGTTTGGAAGTTGGAAATGCACACAGAATATGCAAAATATGCCCATAGGCTTACACCGTGTAAAACTGAGTTGTCTTTAATTCCCACATCAGTCACAAAAATGCCTGCGTCAATCACAATAACATTCACTTGACTCTAATAAAATGCCAGCATAAAATATGCCTGCAGGTAGAGGTGTAGATGTTAGCATAATAGGTGCCTACAGGTAGAGGTGTAGATGTCAGCATAATATATTCCTATAGGCATTATAAAATGCACATAGGGATTTCTGAAATTCTCATCAGACTTGGTTGTTTATGCCAGGAAGGCTTATGGCTTGATGAAATGCTAGAATGCTTGCACATTAGTTAAATATTCCCATAGGTGGTTGATAAAATATGCCCGCATAAAGAGGAGTTAATGATTGTTAAATAGAATGTCCACCAATCAAGGAATGCGCTCATAGATTTTATGGTTGAGTATCCAGATGTTACGTTCTTAGTAGAATAAAATAAAATTAGAATCAAAGAAAAGAGTTTAAGTTTTTCTCAGGTTGGCTCCATAATTAAAATATAATTAAGTATGCAAGAACAGGTTGTCCTTGTAATATTTTTAAGACAACATATGTGTATAAATAGAAGAGGTGTGTGCCACCTTGAAGAAATGAATTTCGATGTGGAGATAAGGAGCAGTTGACTGGAGGATGAGAGTTTATAGCAAACAAAGGAGCAAAGACTTAAAGTTCAGTTTTTTGTGAGTTTTTGTCTTGGGGTATTAAGTAAAGATCAAGTTCAGCTAAGATAAAGAAAGTGGTTTGAAGACAAGTTTCTTTGAAGTATATTTATGTCTAGGAGGTAGGGTGAAGCGAGGAACTTTTTCACACGTTCATACGTCTCCAACACCGATTCACCCCCGCTCTTAGTTTTGGGTGTGTGTTTTTCATCATTTAGATGACTCAAGATTATTGTGATAACCTGCCTTAGATTGAGTCCTTTCCGATTGATTAGTTTAGATCTTAAAATCCTTCAAGATGATTGATTTGGTTAGATCACTATAAGAAATATATGGTACAAGAAGTAAAAAAGTCATTTGTTGGCCAAATACAAAGTGAGTGAATGTAGAGTATCCCAAAATATACATAACATATATAGGATGTCTAACTAGTGACTTGACATAAAATCAGAAAACAGAGATAATGTTCCATACAACTACTATCCAGCTCGTATGCATTTCCAAATACAAAGAAAACATGAGTAATTTGTCATGGTTTACATTTTACAAAGAAAGGAAAAATAAAGGTGCTAGGACACAAGTGTCAGTACATTAGGGTAACACTTCTTAGGAGGTACTATACACAATCCTTCAAGAAACTACCGCAAACCTTGAGGTAGAAAATGATTAAATTTATAAGCTACAGAATCTCATAACAACATTTGATTCAAGATATCTACATGATCCTGAGAGTTGAATGGACAACAATTTATAAATTCATAATGACGATGAAATTTTGAGCAAAGGTGACCACTCCATACATCATATGCCTGAAATGTAGATTTTTTTTTACATAATGTCATTTTTTTAACATTTGACCGCCCATAACTTCACTGAATCAGTGATCAAGAAAAATGATAAATTACCACTACAAAAGTACATAGGACAATACATGTATAGAAGTCAAACATGGAACAAAAACTAGTGATGAGTTAGGCATGATAACTAGTTGGGTGGCTTTGTTTGTATTTATGCATGTATACTTATAGTTTACTAGTGTATTGCAACCAGATTCAACATCCCACAACCTTAATCTTGAATCTGTACCTACAAAAGTTACATAAACACTTATTACTAAGAAACAAACTATTTGGACAATTTAATATGGAACAATTTTCCTAGTCACGTAACAATGAGAAAAATAAAATCTACCACATTCAAAAAACTGAAAAATAGAGATACACTTACTTCAGACACCATACTTTCCTAGTTCATCAATCATAGGAAATGTGCAATAAAAACATGGTGTGAATTTTGAAGTATAGATATTTGGAAATTTTGAAAACATGCACACCCACACTAATTCAGGATGACAATGAAAAAAAATAAACAGTTCAGAATCAACCAGAAAGCTATAGCGCAAGGACATCTAGTGGTCCTTGACACAAAATCAAGGGACATTGGCCTAAAAGTTCCCTTCATTTTTCCCTTCATTTTTCCACGATGTCCTCCTGATGTGATTACATTTAAAATTGTTGACTAGTGAGACTTGTCTTGATATAGAGCCCCCAATGCTAGAATTTCCAAAATAAGAATCTCTTCAAGATATACATCATCAAATCGTACTAATGTTACAAGTTCATTAACAAAATCAAGTTCATTGGTGAAAGAAGTTGTTAATCATTGCTGTCATTACTTGCTTGCGCTAACACTTTAAAATCCAAAAGATGAATCTAGATGTATTGCCACATGATGTCTAGGCATGAAAAGGCCCGATTCCTATTGTCCCATGCCAGTCGTAGAACTCCTTGAGATATTGGACCCAATACTTTTCTAATCTCTTTTGTCAGGTTTCTCCCATAAATACCTCATCTTTCCATTTTTAGTTACCTTTGGTCACCTCTACATTGTGTACCACACATAAGACTCATAAGGGATTTATAGTATATACCTTCCTACCACACACTAAAGCCCTTTGTTTCAAGAGAAACCATCACCGATTTCTTCCCAAAAACTCATGTCACCACAGATTTATTTTGCAATTCATGATTATGCATATATCTATCTCTCCCAATAGGCATCAGTATTGAAATTGATCTTTGATTCTATTTTATAATGATTTGATTTATGCTCCTCATGTAATATACAAGAATTATCTTGGATGCACATTAAATATTATATGCATGGGAATCGAACAACCACATATTTTCCATTCATTAATCATTCTCACATATTACAACATATCATCATATATAAGTCTTAACTCTAAGTAATCTCATGAGAAAATATCCCTTCTGCATTAACAGGTCTCAATAAAAACAAAGGCACTAACATCATTGCCATCATTTTACTAGCGATGCATTCATCATTGAGTAACCAACATTTTATTCTTTTCAGGAACACAAGAATAAAAAATAGGACAAGCATATCATACTCAAACAAAATAGAGTAGAAAAAAAGGACATTTTTTAAATTTGTCCATGTCAATTAATTGTGTCAGATTTATTCAACACGCAAACATAGGTGTCCATTATAGACACCACCCTCAAGCTAGGCTATGATACGAGAAGGGTGAAGGAAAATTTATCTATTGCTCATCTCTCCCACTTTATATCTCACACTATTATACCTAGCAGTCACATTGACCTATTTATGGTCATTTGTTGGACATTTAAAAAATTATCTTATCTTATATATCTCTCTCAACACTACCCACAACATTCAAGAATCAACCATCATACTATAGGTTATTCCAAGTATCTCACCCAATCCTCCACCCAACTATGGGACTCTTCATTTCTACCATCCATAACACCAACATGGTCTATCACTTCTTCACTACAATCCCTCAAGAAATATTTCTACTAGCAAGGGGATGGTATATATATTTTGTGTAAAGTAGTTGAAGAAATTTTTGATCATCTCTTTGTCTATTTTTCTCTATAAGAGAGATCCAGAAGGAAGTTCTCCAGATAGCAGGTGGTAACAATCGATGGAAAAAGTTTATTTGTTAGAATGCTTTAAAAGTTGGATTTTGTAAAGTTTGTAGAAGCACACAAAGCTCTTCGTTTTTTTGTAATTTGGGGATTGTAGATTTCAAGGAATAGACAAAACTCCTAGGAAAGTACGCCATCAAATGAAATTCTTATTTGTTCATCCTGGAAGCATGAAAAGTAAAAACCATAGGACAAAATTTAGAATGCTTGAAATTAATAATTCAAAATCATGGGGGTTCTTTAATGGGGACTGTTAAGTAACTCCAAGACCAACTCAAGTACCTATAGAGTTCTCAAGTACCTCTCAAGGACTGTGTTAACCATATCAAGGACCTCTAGTGTTCTCACAAACCAGACAAGCGTATACAATACAAAGCATTGTCAAGAGGCTTGATGAGAACATGCATAATAAATATCTGATGTGAACCCAGTCATCTGATTTGCAATTCAGGGCACATGTACAACACTCTGATTTGCATCCTTCCTGTAACAACAGTTTGGGTATTGAAGAATCCTAAAAACTCTCAATTATATCTATGTACAACAATAATTATTAAATCTTGGCATTTTGTGACTTCAAAAATGGATTATGGGCAGCAACTATAATCTCAGTAAGTGGCCTACAACAAGCTACAAGAATTTTCGACAGTGTTTTAATTGGAAATAGTATCATAAAAAACCCTCTTATAACCTAGAGCAGTGGTGAAATGATATCAACAGTAGTAAGTAAGATTCCATACCCAATAGCAAGATGGTATTTCTATGGTTGAATTCTTCATATGGTCAGCTCCTATCCATAATCCAACAATTGTACTCATACACATTGATTAATAGTTTTCCTATTATGGTCCAACCCTTGTTCTAAATACCATGTATGGGTCAGCTATTATCCATAGACCCTTGGGTAAATAGCCATGATGTATGCTACTTTTCTAGAAGAGACACCTAGGTATGACATATCTCCAGTTACTTTGTCACAGCCAACATTTTTGGGTTATTTTGTAACTAGACCATATTTTTTCCAAGCCAACTAAGTTATCTAAAGAATCCAACAATCTTGTCCACTACAACTAAAAATAATCATATCTTGCTGTTCAAAGATAATCTCAACCTTCTCTTCACAATTTTTACTTTTTCTAACATTTTATAAGTAGTCTTCTTGAAGACAATCAGATTTTATTCTTGGATTTAACCTTTTACCTATCCAAGTATTTGCTTCCTAATGATGGAAAGGACAATTAGAACCTAAATACTCAAAAGCATCGAGTTGGAAAAACACAACATTATAAATATATAATTGCTTCAACTAGAATCCAAAACTAAAGGCCGCTATACATAAATTTGACTCTTATAAGTTGAATACACCATATGTTTTGTAAGGTATGTATAATGTACAATACCCAAAATGTGGTTTTTATCTGATGCAAAAATGTGATAATAATTGAATGCAAATTTTCTCAATGCATTAATGTTTGAACAAAATTCAGGAGGTATGTATATTCGAAGAGATAAAACACAATATAGCATATGTATTTTTCTATATATTCCCTAGTGTATGTATCTATTGTTTGAAGTACTGAAGCACATTTTTTCTCTATGCCCTACCACCTAGGTATGTTCAGAATCTAGATACATTTGGATGTCTTTCTTCCTTTGTGATGTTTATAAATTTTGTTGTGTTTGATTTCACACCTAGATCTATATGTTGTGGGGTCACACCTACAATGACTTCATGGGTATCAGGTACAAATTCGGTGGATATTGTCTAGGTGGGAGTATCAGCTCCGAAATTCAGAGCTCTAGCCACCAACAATGAGCATCATGTTGTTCAACTTCTACATCATGGGTATCTTACTTCCAATTTCTTTTTTTTCAGAAATAGTGAGCTTATTGTCGACAAAATCAAGAGATTATTTAAATGTCATTGTGAGGAAATTTCTATCGTGAATATGAGTTCCATATAGCGCATTAAGAGCCCACACACTATGAGAATTGTTATTCTATCTTAATTATCAAATTGTAGACTAGGATTGTCAACGCTAACTACATGGATTGTAGCCATGTGTATTGTCAACCCCATGACAAACTGAAGAATGTGACCATTACGAAGTTATCCTGAGCCAACAAAGACAACATCAGAAACAAAGAAACATGATGTATGAGGCTAGAATAAACCCTAAGTCTATTCGTAATCTCATAACAAAATTTTTTATACAATGTTTGTTTTAAACATTTATTAGACAAATATAGTTGGGGATAGAACAATAATCTGTTGACCCATAGTAAGTATGGATTTCTTTTCTTTTACATTTTTAGAACAAATATTTTTTTTACCTAGAAATAGAAATATTTTTCAAAACAAAATCTTTATAATGAAATTTGAGTCATGAGATTGTCAAGTGATTGTGAGTGCCAATAGAGGTAAAAAATAAATCAAGTTCTAAAACTGTGACAAAAATGGTCAAGACTCAATAACAAAGACTCTGATGTCAAAGTATTTTAGCATCGAAGATATGTCCATCTATGTTTTCTACATATTTCCCTTCTAAGTAGGTTTGATATGGTTGATGACCTACCCGATATGGAGAAGACAGAAGGGAAATGTATGACATGCTCATATCGAAAAAAACACAAAGAAGCTACCATCATGGAAGTGGGAAAATTATTGGAGCTTGTAAATACAAGTTTGTGGTACAATAAGAACAATATCATTATCATATGCACATTATTTCATGCTTCTTGCTGATGATTTTTTGCAAAAATCACAGGTCCTTTTTGTTAAAAAAGAGATATATTTGAGTTAGGTGCACTAGTTCACGCTAACATATTTACCAGGGATGCCATCCCTGAATGTGAGGAAGAATCCCTTAGGTTTTCCTTGTAAAAGAAAAGAGATAGATACATTAATGCTTATGAAGTTTCAGGAAAAGGTAGTGGAAGGAGGTGGTGTTAAAATAAGTATTTTACATTCTATCATAGATAGCAGTTCAATATGTTAATTTTTTTTTGTAAGAAGGGATTCCAAAGGCTTAGAGGTGATGATGAAAGGCAAAGTAATGGAGTTACAAAAATGATGAAGAACATTTTGCAAGACAAGTTAGTTCCAAATGAATATTGGGTTGAAGCAATGAATACAACAATATATTGGTTGAATGGTCATGGCCTAATAAGATGCCAACTGGTATAGTGGTGTCTATTTTTGTTGAGTCTCCTCGTCGGGATGCAATAATAAGGTTTTGGGAAGTTAAGAAGCGGATTTTAAATATGGAAAACACCAAGGAAGGATTCTCAAGAACTGAGCTATCAATTAAGATAAGTTCAAAAGGGGCATATTTGTTTTCTGCAGGAGGATCTATTAAGCTAAATCCTGCTAATGGAAGATTTCAAAAAATGGTTGTTTTGTAAGTAATTTGCTATAATGTATCAAAACTCAATTTCTTGATGGTGATATGACAATTGAAAATGAATTGGTCGGTGCAAAGATTGATGCTTGGAGTCCTGCAAGCTTTCTACCTCTAGCAGTTGTTAGGAAAATCTTGGGACAAGGTGGAAACATAGAGGCACGAAGCTATAGGTGCCCTAATGGGGCTGCGGAACATAGGAAAAATACCTAAACATGGTTTGGGTGGGCTGTGAGTGGCCCTAGAATAGTTTTCATGAACTTTAAGCGGCCCAAATAGGGCTCAAGTGAGATGTAGAAATCCCTAATAGGGCTCGGGTGGCATGGAACCAATCCTATAGGGTGTGGGAAGTAGTGCAATAGCCCTTGCAGGGCTGCTGTGAGATGGAGGAGGCCTACCCGATTTTGAAATAATCCCTTGATAATACCAGCTACCTTCAAGGAAAATGACCAGACTATCACAATATAGAGAGGGAAGGCACTAGTAGAGAACCCCACGAATTTTCCTTTTGGATTAGAGATGATGAGATCAGATGATGTGTTAACAAATGAGAAACATATTAATTTATAGTTCATTAATGGAGGATGATTCCACAAAAATAGGAGACCGCCCTTTGGTATTTTGTCACAATTCAAGCCAGTTGAACCAAATAAAAGCAATGCTCTACGTAGGATTACAGGGCAAGAAAATTTTCCTTAGCGCCAAAATCTACATATACAAAAATAAAAAAATCCACCCTTTTGGAAGTATTTCCAAACATGCCCTAGATTTTTTCACAGTAGTTTTACCTATCGTGTCAATCATTCTTAGCCATATAACAGACTTTGTTTTTACATAAAATTCATTTCATGAAAGTAAAATAATACTGTTAATAGACTATTACTATAATCACCAACAAAACTTCCTCAGGGAAATATAAACCAACTATTCTTTAACTTTAAGTCACACACATTAAGAAACCAATAACAATATCTAAAGAATTTCCACTTAACAAATAATATTTTATATATATATATTTGGTCAAAATGGTGAAATGGAAACCATAAAGTAGTTGTAATATATCTCATTTGTTCCCCCCATAAGCACCAAATATGAAAATGGACACCAACCGCTCTCACTTATCGACAATTCTAGTTTGGAATTTCTTTCAAGTATGAAATTAATATCCTATAATCTAATTAACACTCATTATACAGATGCAAAACCTCAATTGTCCATCCTAGATACAATGATAGCATATGTGTCCCATACAATTAGTTTTTTAGACTGCCCATAATTGACTTATTAGGTTGTTAAACTAAATTCTACTGAAGAAAGTGACATAAAATTAGCAGAGACTAATGGTAGTGATTCTACCAATTCTAAGGCTTAATGATACGAAAAGGTTAAATAATGTAAAAAAATTGTTGTACCTTTAGCACTTATTTATAACCACTTCAATCTCCTTGTGATAGTTCTTCGAATTTTCCCTGAAGGGATTTACCTATAGATCCTTTTTAACACCAATGAACATTTCATTAGGTATAATCATGAGTCAAAACTAGTTCTTTTTCTTATCTCATTCTATAAATAGTTTCTATGTTCAATAGCTTTGGCGTATGTTGAGACTCCAAAAGGACCTGGAACTGCATATAACTAATTCAACACAAGTTTTAATGGTCATCTTATAGGACATGTAGTTATAACATTCACAATTACAAGAACAAGATGGAGAACCAAAGAATCATTCATGTATAAGGTTCCGACCTTTCTTTAATGGGATATCCTTCAAAATATATGGTCAAAACAGTGAGGGAAAGAAGAAAAAAAACCATACACATAAATGAGATTATGTTTCTTCCCAATGGGATTAAGAATAACATAGGGAAGTTAAGAGTTCACACCCTCGGTCAAGGTTACAATATCACATGCTTCATCTATTACCTTAAGGTAGCCATGGAGGCATCCTGCATGTATGGATTGAAACATTCTAGTGATAACCCAATTACAGGCCCAATCCCACCTCCACATTCTCATTCAGGTTTATAACATTGACCAAGTTACATCACCACATGGTTTTGACCAGCATCTTGAGGTATCCATGGTGGCACCTAGAGGAAGATTTGAACTTATGGCATAAGAATTTCATGACCCATTTGTACGTATTTTCAATTTTGGATCCAATCTCACCCCCATGTTCTTTAAAAGGATTACCAAAAATGGTATTCAATGTTAAGGAAAATTGGTAGTGGAACCCTCAATATTTTTCTAGCATGAACTACTAAAAGATGTGAATCTCAACAAGATCTAAGTTTGATTATTTAATATTCAGGATCTCAAAAAGCTCTAAGATCTCCTTAACTGAAATTCCAATAGAATTTCTTCCTAGCTCTGCTCTAAATGAGTTCTATAAATCTTATTTATTCCCTCTAGAATCTAGATACAACTCATTCAACATTGGGGGAAATACTATAGTATATTTTAAAGAAAAGTGCCTCACGAAATTGCACTGAACCATGAACGATGGAGCCTATATTGTATATGAATGCCATGACTTTGTTAGATTGATTGTATGACATTGTCAACCAACATGCCTTAATCCATTTGATATTTTATCGCTTTGTTCTTGACATCATTATTAAGCTTACAAATATGGGATATATTATGTGTGTATGTACATATAAAAGAAATAAGGAATCCATTGAGGAATGAATCTACTATAGGTTTTTCATTGTTAATAGCTTCATGGTGTGACATGCTATGACTTCATTGGGATTAAGTATGTCATTGGAATTATCGGAAGCTCTATATTTTCCTTGGTTGTACTTCACCATTACAAACAATAACTATAATAGGCCATGTAAAATCATCAAAAATTAAAACAATACTACTAACTTGGGAATTTTCTATTGATTCAAAAAAAACAAGGGCAATATGGGACATGCATAAATTTTGACATAAAAAATTAATCAACTTTGGGTAGCCAAAATCCATAGTTGATTGAGGACTCAACTCTCACACTGGAGAACAATTTTCCAAATTCCCATAGGGGTCATTGGCTAATTGTATAGGTAACTGAAAACACAAATGAACAATGATAAATCAAGATCACTTGGTGAATGAAAACAACTCATCTTGTTCTTAATTTTCATATTCACTCTGGCATAGTATTGTACCTCTCCTGCTTTCTAGGATGATCAAAACTTAATTTAAATTCACATATCAAATATCACTTACAACATGAATGGATCACTTCAAAATAAACGTTTAGTGAAATAAAATCAAAATACACAAGAAAATATAAAAAACAAACACATGCTAACATATCCCACAACTTTCCCCATGTCGGGTGTTAGCACTGGAATTGAGCCAAAGGTTGTAGAAGTTCCACTCTCGGGTAATAGCAGAACCACTTTTGAAGAGAGAACTAGCCTTCTGCTCTTCCAAGAGGGATCTCTCACCAAATATTAACAATGCCATATATGTACAATTGAAAATATAAATTGTTTGTGAAATTGGTTGAAACAAGACATAGAACCATTAGGCGATGGATTCAATAAGTGTAACAGAAATGAATAGAACTTATGAAAACGATTTCAACACAGAGGCAAGATAGCCATTCAATCACATTCAAATTATAATTTGTCTGGTGGAAAAGAAGAACATGAACAGACCATCAACAGAGAGCATTGGAAAATGAATATCCATGAAAGATTTAGTGGATATCTGAAACAATAGACGGAGCATAGCATGTATGAATTTCAAATTGTTATACACTTATTTCAGACATGAAAGAAAACATAATGGGAGAGATAAACTGGAAAAACATTCACATGAGAAAGGAAGCAATAGACTTTAATACAAATAACACATGAATCCCTGTGTAAAACGCCAACCTCGGCTCTACAACTTTATTAAAATACTCTTGAAAGCATACCCTGCAAAATTACATCGGTTCCAACCCTTTCTCCCTCTTTAGGAGATATATTTATACTATTTTGGACTTTCCCAATCCGAGGTGCGGGAATCAAAACTTGTTACAACTAAAAAACAACTTCTAACAAACTCTTAGGTGATACGTCGGCCACGATTTACATAAAAACTGAAAAATGAAATATGGATTGCAGGAGAAAATAAGCATGGGAGTCTTCTACGCTTCCATATGGTGAGTGACAGCTGTGCAGAGTTCCAAGAGAGGTGACAATTGGAAAGAGCATGCACACATAGAAAAATTCCCACATACTATCATTGCCACTTCTATGGATGCATTTTGAGTTAGGCCAACCAGTATCGCGGAATGGATGTCCATAGGTCAGGACCGGGTAGTGTTGCAACTGCCATGTCGAATGTTTGCGCTTTGAGCTCCATCGTTTCTGGGTACAAAGTCTCAGGGACTTCGACACAGGTGGCTTTCAAACCAAACAATAATTCAAATTCACCAACCAACTTATCAAAAATGATCTTTCCTGACAATGATTGTTGCATGTCTCCAAACTTGCTGTTGTCTGATTGGCAATGAACTAGATGCTCCCAATACATCTTTTGGAACAATAAAGGACCCTTCTCTTTCTAGAAGAAAGGGATCCCTCTACCTACCAGTGGTTCGAATAGCCTGATAACCTCCTTGATTTTGTGCTCAATAACATCTATGTTGGATTGTATAGTCTCCAACATCCTGTGCTTAGCAATTACCTTTCTAGCCCCAGAGACAACAACAACCCTATTTTGGATACCATACCAATTAGCCAAATCATCTGACAAGGAGCTTAGGAAAGCAACGACATTTTCCACAGTTGCCATAGGTCTTTTCTGCGCTTCCCCTACTACTTTCAAGACCTTTTTCTTGGCCTTTATCATAGCATTTTCCTGGTCTTCAATGAAATCTATATAAGTTCAGAACTTGTCAGCCTCAATAATGATTTGATCCCAGATCAAATGTCTAGCGCCTTGCAAGGAAAATTTACCGACCACCTATTGGATTAACTTGGGATTTTGTTGAATCAGTCCTTGGCATTTCTCTTCCATCTTTTCCTTTTCTAGTTCCTTGATCTGTTGCTTTAACTTAACAATATCTCTATCTTTCAAGCCTATCTGGGACATTGCTCTAGAAAGAGAACCAATGTCTATCTCTCCAACTACACCTACGGACTGAATTGCACTCTTAGCACTCCTTCCTTGAAGCTCCCTTTCTTTTATTGCTAATATGGCTTTTAATTCTACTTCACTTTTCTTCAAAAGTTAGATGTCTTCTCCCCACCGCATTTCCTTTTCTTCGAGCTTTAGCAGCTTGGATTTGCAGTCAGTAAGCTCAGCATTCAATGTCTCTTTCTCTTTTTCTAAATCAGCTAATTCTTCTATATGGGCAAGGTAGGTAGCAGGGATTTTCAACTTCCTTTTTAGTGTCTGGATCTCTTTCTCCTTATAATCGAGCAATTTCTAAGCCAAAACTCCCTTATGTGCTGGTCCCTCTATTTGTATTGCTTCATTTTGAAAATTGTTGATTTGCGACTTGAGGGCTTTGTTCTCCACTCTTACCTTTCTCAAAAGATTCAAAGTCTTTGTTTTCCTTTCCTCTAGCTTGGACATCTGTATGGTGGCCTTAAGCAGTCTAGCATTTAAGATATCATCGGTTTCTTTGTTGAGGTGTATTATGTCAGTAGTGGGAACCTTTGATAGGTTCACATTAACCAATGACACCTTATTTCCCATTGCCAAGGCTAAGTTAAGGGTGTCAGTGGCATGATCCCTTACAGTATTTAATGCCACATTTGGGTAAGGTAGCCGCGTTGCCTCGCTATATAGCTCTGATATCTCTTTGAAATTTTTATCAACCCTTTCCTGGTAAGAGCCTAGCTAGTATTATTTAGATGCATGCCTGTTTGGATTCTTCCTGTCAAATACATATTATTGAATTTGTAATTTGGTTTCCTCGAGCTCTTCTTGTTTTTTGGTTTTTTCTCCATATTCTTCTTCTTCATATATCCCTTTGTATTGCCCTTTTTAACCTACACTAAATGTTTTCCCTATTCTATTTTCTCCCTTTTCGGCATGCTGGCTGTGTCCACCTCTTCAGTATCCATAGGCTCCATATCCCCTCTTTTCACTGAACTCGCTGAATAGCTGACAAATGATGAGACATCCCCAGCTATTGCAACTATTTTAGCCAATTCTCTTTACAAAGAAGTTATTCATGGCAGGTGTGAGCTAGTGCTTCGTTCTATGCTGGTTTCCATCAAGGCAATATTAGGGAAATCATCCTAGTTTTTTGCTTCCCTAATTCCGATTATCTCAGTGTATTCAAAAGGATTGCACTTGTGAGCCTTTCTCCTTTTGGAAATTATCTGATGAGGGTCGTAGTTTACCACTTGTTCTAGAGAAAACCCCATGCCCCTGAGCAAGTTGGTAACCAGTGGAAAACTAGCTCTGCTCCTAACTGTGTATGATCCCCCTTCCCAGGGGAAAATCTATTGAAATATTGTAACTTCGAAGAATATTCTATATGTATCTTTTGTGTTCCCCGATGGTCCTACCGGGAGAACCAAGTGTATTACTTTATATCCCGATGCTTCTAATTGGAAGAACTAATAAGAGTCATGTGGTAGTCCCCTCTAATTGTAAAGGTGGGTCATTAGCACCCCAGTGTGGTTACTTGAGCCTAGATGTGTAACTCGAGCCTACATGATTTAACTCGAGCCTACATGTCGAATGAGTTAATTCAAGTGAACGGATGAAAATAAATAGAGGTGTGGTGCTCCTCATTTGAGACACACTCTCACTTATGTAGCGCATTAGTGGAGGAGAGAACAGTAGCTGGAGAAGGAGGAGGATCAGGCTTTGATCTCCTTGCTGGTTTTATCTTTTGTCTTTTATCTTTTTGGGGCATCTATATTGAGGAAGCTTTTGCTGGGTTTTTCCCCTTTAGGGTTTTCCCAGGATAAATCTGTGTTGTTCTTGAGATTATGTTTCTTTCAGTGATCCTGCTTATATGATTTTATTATGAAAATGAAATGAAATACTGATGTATTAGCTAAGCATATGAAAAGTTAACATGGTATCAGAGCCACCCTGAATAGGACAGCTTTCACAAGGTAAAATAGCTCTCCGTATCTCCCCGGAAGAAATTAGGGCTTTTTGCTAAAGAGGAATTTTTGAATGAGCCTGGCATAGGATTTCTCTCCTCATCAAAATATAATTTTAGAGACTTGGATCAATATTTTTTGTTGAGTGAAAATATGGGAAATTCAAACCCTAGTTTGACCCCGAGCTAGAAAAGCCCTAAATACTAAAACTGCTAAGTTTTGGTACATTCACTATATCCCGAGATTGGAGAAGGTGCAGGAGCTCAAAATTTTCGAGGACGAAGATAAAATCCTGATGTACACTGTATCCAAAATTAAGCCTCATATTTTCTCTATTCGGGGAGATATGATCCCTCCAAGTTAGGGTTCCATCCTCTTCCATAATTCATCCCTAAACAGGACACCTGGGAAACATTGCTATAGCTTGAGATACAGAGGTCCAAATGGAATTCCTGAAGATGTTCTGGAGATAGAACTAAATTTCATTTCTGCGGTCCAAATTTCAGAACCTGAAGATGAACCAGTGACACGTGGCATGCCGTACAACTCCGTTGTTCTGAACAGTCCTGTAACAGGTCACCTTGGGAAAATGATAATAAATGAAAATTGGTGAAACCAATTCTGATGAAACATGTGGTGTTGGATTATGGACATGCGAGGCTACCTCAGTGTCAAATTTCAGACACATAGGAGCCGTAATTTCGGATATATCATAGAAAGAGTGACAGGCATTTCTGCAGAAGAAATTGGAAAACTAGGGCTTCCTGTTACGGGAGCTTCCCTCCACTGTTTTCAGAAAAGGAGTACATTGGACAGCTCCATTTAAATAGATATATATTCATATCCAATAATATCTAAAATATTCCAAGTTTTGAAAATTAGGGTTTCTTTGACAAACCCTAGATCAACCAGCTCCAGAAGCAGGACGGACACCTCAAATCGGTAAGATCTAATCTTTTGCTATTTGCATTTGAGGTTCTCATTTCAAAGTGATATATCACATTAGCTTGATGATAAGAGTGGTGAAGTTGACAAATTCCAAGCATGGAAGTATTTGATCTCTTTGAAGAAAATGAATTGGACACCTACATGAGTAGAGAGGTTCCAGTTCTAGAAGGAGATGAGGCTCAAAGACTTATACAAGAAGAACTTGATCAAGGCCAAGAAGATCATTGTTGATTCAATAATGGATCAACTTGTAGCACAAGTGTCTTCCCTAAAGACACCAAAGATTTTTGATTCCTTGATCAAGCTATTTGAATATGAGAACATAAATCAGAAGAGGGCTTTGAGAAAAACAGTTGAAGAATGTGAAGATCCAGAATGCAGAACATCTTGAAGCGGAAGAAGAAGAAGCGGAGAATGCAGAAGTGGTGATAGCCATCTTTAATGGTCTCCATTCAAGGAATGTGTGCCAGAAGGAAGTAATTACTTTCAACAGACTCTGGGAAGAAGAAGAAGAAGCTCGTCTCATAAGAAGAGAAGAAGAAAGATGGGAGCAATTGAAGATCAAGCTCTCACCATTCAAAGAAGATCCCTCAAGCGATGAGGAATATGAAGAACTCAATTCTTAAAGAACCTCTTATCCATATTATCATTTGGATAAGAAATGATGATTTCATGAATGAAGAAGATGATGAAGCAGAATGATCAAGAAGGAGTCTACCCACAAAACAAACAAAAGACAAGTATTCAATTGTCATTTAGTGATATTGTTTTGTTATGCATTTGATTATATTCAGTTGATGTGTTATGCATGATAGATTGTTTGTATTAATGAATGTATACTACTAATATGCATGTGATGGGTAAGTAGCTCATGGTGCTATACAAATATCCATTGCTACTTATATAGAATGAAACCTCTTTGCTGACATATTGGATTAGTGCACAATCTCAATGTTGTCCTGGTAGAGATGGAAGGCATCTAGGAAGTTTCTGTGAGATATGGATGAATGTTGTATTGGCTAAACAGTTGCATGATGCATAAGAATTTGTCGTTATGCATATGTTTTATGAAATAGTTCTAACCATGCAACTGGTGCATTTGAATTGTAGGAAAGGTCCTGTACAACCTCCTACAAGAAAATAAGGATGAGACTTGTTTCGAAGAACAAGTGATGACAATTCAAGATTCACTCCAATAAACATGAATCTGAAGCTTCCAGGTTCAGAGACACCATGATGGAAGAAGGAGCTTTAGAAAGAGATAGATCCACCTCGAAGGATGAATACCACCATGGGTACGAGAGATAACTCAAGATGAAGAAAAGAATGCTATGAAAGAAGCTATGATCAAAGAATAACAGTTGATCATGGGGAATGATGTATACGATATGATTTCGAGACATAAAGGGAAGTATGTAGTATCTTCCATATGGATCTACAAGAACAAGTGTACAAATCAAGGTTCATAATTTGCCTCAGAAAGAATAGACTATGACATGACATACTCTATTAACCAGTATATATCAAGCATAGAACCACCTGTACATAATGAAGAAGGAAGATGATACTCCACTTCAGGGGGAGTGACTATAGAAGATATTTGAGTTCGACATGGTACGACATGATGGACAGCTTCCTACTGGATTGAGACTTTACCAAGAGTAAAGTGAGTTCCAACCTTTAATGTTGAATGCAGAAGAATAGGATATGTTGATGACCTGACAAGATGAACTCATGGAAGATGTTATGATGAAAGAATACTAGAATGATGTATGGGATATAGTTCCCAAACCAGAAGGAAAGAGTATTGTATCCTCCAAATGGATATATGAAATAAAGCATGTAGCTGACAGAAGAATCGAGAAGTATAAAGCAAGATTTGTGGCCAGAGGTTTCTATCAGAAAGAGGGAATTAATTCTGAAGAGACACTTACTCCAGGAAGCAAGGTACACTTCTTTCAGAACTATGATGGTAGTTGCTTCTATGATGAAGTGGGATTTACAACAGATGGATGTGAAAACAAATTTTCTAAATGGTGTGATCAAAGAAGAAGTATACATAGAACAACCACAAGGATTTGAAGTTGAAGATAGACATACTCACGTATGCAAACTGAAGAAGGCCTTGTATGGCCTTAAACAAGCCCCTCGAGCCTGGTATGAAAGGATAGACAATTTCCTGTCAGTTATGGGATTTACCAAGAGTAAGGCTGATCCGAAACTTTATCTCAAAGTTGTAGATGATGAAACTATCATCCTGTCATTATATGTAGATGACTTATTCCTGACAGGGAATAAGAAATAGGTCATGGAAAGCAAGAAGAAACTAGCAGAAGAATTTGAGATGAAAGACCTCGGGTTAATGCATTACCTTCTAGGTCTAGAAGTATGGAAAAGTTAAGAAGGAATCTTTCTCAACCTGGGAAAGTATGCAGTAGAGATATTGAAGAGATTCAATATGTTGGAGTGCAAAGCCATGGCCACACCCATGGACTCCAACCTGAAGCTGTTAGTTGATGACTCATCAGAGTTAGTGGATGCAACTCATTACAGACATATCATTGGTTCACTAATGTACTTAACAAATACCAGACCAGACATTTGTTTTGCTGTGAACACCTTAAGTCAATATCGTGTTCAACCAATACGGGTTCACCTAGTAGCTGCAAAACATGTGATGAGATATCTGAAAGGGACTATAGACTTTGGTCTATACTATGATAGTAGCCATCAGTATAGGTTGTACGGCTACATAGATGCAGATTGGGCTGGAAGTATCTCAGACAGAAAAAGAACTTCAAGTGGATGTTATAGTCTAGGATCTGCTATGATTTCATGGTTTAGCAGAAAGTAGTCTAGTTTTACTCTAAGCACAGCCGAAGCAGAATATATAGCAGCTTGCTCCGCTAGCTGTGAAGCCATATGGCTTCAAAAATTGATGTCAAGATTATTCAACCTAGATTTGGACACTACTGTGATTCTATGTGACAACCAAAGCTGTATAAAGATGATAGAGAACCCTGTGTTCCACGACAAATCAAAGCACATAGAAATAAGATATTTCTACATTCGAGATATGATGCAGAGGAGCCATAAATCTCCAGTATGTGAGTACTGATGAACAAGTTGCTGATGTGTTAACAAACCCTCTGTCCCAAGTAAAGTTTGAACACTTTTGAGACAAGCTCGGTATGGTTCGGAAAGACCTTCCCCAAAAGGGGGAGTAGTGATGTTGCAATGGGATTGTATCATCCCTGGGAACTTGACCAATAGTGACCCAGAGACCTCGGTCTTCGAGAATGAAGAGGGATTGTATCATCCTGGGACATATGTATAGAAGTGATCTAGTGACTTCGGTCATCGAGAATGTGGTAGGATTGTATCATCCTTAAACTTCGGTTCAGAACGGATTCAGTGAACTTCGGTCATCAAGAAGGTGGTAGAATTGTATCATCCTTGGACTTCGGTTCAGAATGGATCTAGTGAACTTTGGTCATCGAGAAGGTGTTAGGATTTTATCATCCTTGGAATTTGGTTCAGAATGGATCCGGTGAACTTCGGTCATCGAGAAGGTGGTAGGATTGTATCATCCTTGGACTTCGGTTCAGAATGTATCTGGTGAACTTTGGTCATCGAGAAGGTGGTAGGATTGTATCATCCTTGGACTTCGGTTCAGAACAGATACGGTGAACTCCAGTCATCGAGAAGGTGGTAGGATTGTATCATCCTTGTACTTCGGTTCAGAACAGATCCGATGAACTTCGGTCATCGAGAAGGTGGTAGGATTGTATCATCCTTGAACTTTGGTTTAGAACAGATCCGATGAATTCGGTACTCGAGAACATGTGTTGATCCCATAATTCCTAGAGGAAGGATTGTCTAAGTTCCACATCTATGTTGATCCCGTAATTCTGAAAGGAAGGATCATTAGTAACTCCGTAAAGACCTAAATCCCATAATTCCGAAGGGAAGGATCATTGAATTGATCCCATAATTCCAATAGGAAGGATTATCTGAGTTCCACAGATGTGTTGATCCCATAATTCCAATAGGAAGGATTGCCTGAGTTCCACTTCTGTGTTGATCCAGTAATTTCGAAAGGAAGGATCGTTAGTAACTCTGTAAAGAACTAAATCCCATAATTCCGAAAGGAAGGATCATTGAATTGATCCGGTAATTCCAATAGGAAGGATTGTCTGAGTTCCACAAATGTGTTGATCCCGTAATTTCGAAAGGAAGGATCGTTAGTAACACCATAAAGACCTAAATCCCGTAATTCCGAAAGGAAGGATCATTAGTAACTCTATAAACACCTAAATCCCGTAATTCCGAAAGGAAGGATCATTGGTAACTCCGTAAAGACCTAAATCTCATAATTCCGAAAGGAAGGATCATGTTGATGTTTTTATGATGATGATGATGTACTGATCGAAAGATCAGAGTGTGATGATGATGATATTTTGATGTTTTGATGATGTTGATGTTTTGATAATAATGATGTTTTGATGATGATGTTGTTTTCATGGCGATATCCGATCAAAATATCAGAGTATTATGATGATGATGATGTTGCTGATTGAAAGGTCAAAATACTGAAGATGTTGCTGAAGATGTTGCTGATCGAAAGATGTTGCTAATCAAAAGGTCAAAGTACTGAAGATGTTGCTGACCAAAAGATGTTTCTAATCAAAAGGTCAAAGTGCTGAAGATGTTGCTAAAGATGTTGCTAATCGAAAGGTCAAGGTAATGAAGAGGTTGCTGAAGTTGTTGCTGATCAAAAGATCAATATACTGAAGTTGTTACTAAAGATGTTGCTGATTGAAAGGTCAAAGTCCTAAAGATGTTGTTGAAGATGTTGCAAATCGAAAGGTCAAAATACTAAAGATGTCGCTGAAGCTATTGCTGATCGAAAGGACAAAGTATTGAAGATGTTGATGATTGAAACGTCAAAATGCTGATGATGATACTGCTGATGTTGCTGATCGTAATATTAGAATATAAAGATGGTGATGATGCTTTTCGAAAAACATCAAGATGCTGAAGAAGTAGTTGTAGATCAAAACAGTCAAAGTGTTGTTGTTACCAAAGACTGAAGATTGAAGATGAGGACTACATGATGTTGAAAAGCTTCCAATGTTTTATAGATGTATTACCCTGATGATGTTGATGATGTCCTCTATCCCTCTCCTACTATTGATGTTGTTGATGTTGTTGTAGAATACCCTTCTCATTAAGGGGGAGTGTTGGAATATTGTAACTTCGAAGAATATTCTATATGTATCTTTTGTGGTCCCCGATGGTCCTATCGGGAGAACCATGTGTATTACTTTGTATCCCAATGCTTCTAATTGAAAGAACTAATAAGAGTCATGAGGTAGTCCCCTCTAATTGTAAAGGTGGGTCGTTAGCACCCCAGTGTGGTTACTTGAGCCTATATGTGTAACTCGAGCCTACATGTCGAATGAGTTAATTCAAGAGAACTAATGAATATAAATAGAGGTGTGGTGCTCCTCATTTGAGACACACACTCTCACTTGTGTAGCGCATTAGTGGAGGAGAGAAGAGTAGCTGGATAAGGAGGAGGATCAGGCTTTGATCTCCTTGGTGGTTTTATCTTTTTTCTTTTATCTTTTTGGGGCATCTATATTGAGGAAGCTTTTGCTGGGTTTTTTCCCTTTAGGGTTTTCCCAGGATAAATCTGTGTTGTTCTTGTGATTTTGTTTCTTTCAGTGATTCTGCTTATATGCTTTTATTATGAAAATGAAATGAAATACTGATGTATTATCTAAGCATATGAAAAATTAACAAAATCAAATCTGAGCTCTTCCTCAACAGTTAGTCTTTTCTGGATCAATTCCAGGGAGAAAACCCTGGCAGATAGAAAAGCAGTAAAAATGTAGGGTTGATGCATAAAACCGTACAATCTTATTCTCGTTCCAAATTCTGTCAGGAACCAGTCCCCTATCTTCTTGCTATTTGACAACTGTAGCATTTGTCTCATCTTAGGAAACACCCTAGGTAACCTTTCCTCAAAGAAAAGGTCGTATACTCCAGCCATCAATTGGTTCATGAAATTACAATAGTCCATGGCCATATCAATAGTGATTTCCAATTCAGGTACTTGTAGGTCTTCTTCGTTATAAGCTATAAGCATCCTCAACAAAAAGGACTGGAATATAAACACTTTAGTGCTGTGGAAATTTGCTAACTAAGAATGGATGTTATCGGCTAGAAATTCATCAAACTTAAGACAACAAGACTAATAAGATTGCCCGGGCAATTCAGGTTCGGATGGACAACTACTCAAGACAAAAAATAGACTTAATAATGACTTTGTGACATAAGCATCGGTATCTAGACCTAAAAACTAACTGGCCAGGGATATACACCACTGAGTTTCTTCATTGAATTGGCTAAGGTCGATAGGGTATGACAGGTCGATGGGTTCACCACTAGGTTTTGAACAGGTCTTCAAGAAGGTTCCTCTACTTTTGTCGGTAGATTATCTGAAGAAATGTATAATATTTTCCTCTTGGTAGTTTTGGGATATATGGAAAAACTCGTCCGGGATGTGCAGGGTTTTGCGGACGACAAAAATTTGGACTGAACAAAGGATTTTGGACTTTGACTTATTCATAATGACTTCTTCAGCGACAGATAAATTATCTGCACACCATTCGACAAACTCAGGGAAATGGGGGGTTTGGCCAATAGAGAAGAAATGGGAAAAATATTTAAAAAAACTGCAGGTATCTCTACCTCGGTCCTTAAGGATTTCTAATTTACCTCTGGCAACTTCAATGGCTTCTCCCACCAAGATGGTATCGAACATCTCGACATTCTCATCTATGAGACTTTCCTCTGCCCTCCGACATGTGACCTCGGGTTCTGTATCATCTCTCACCCCTACCACTTCTACTACTCCTATCACATCCATTTTCAAATCGCACTGAGGAGGTATAAGGGGCATACCTTTATTTTTAGCACAATCTTATCCTTTGGTATGTGAGGTCCTTTATGCTACATTTGTCCTTATCTCATGTGTGTGTAGCTTAACCCTCAATCAAGACCAAATTTTCTTCACAACCGTTGATCTGAGTGGACCCTACCACTTTTCGTGATGTGATATTTTGGTCCCCTCCATGCTAGTTTAGATTGAGAAATAAACCACAACCACATATCTCCCTCTTCTCTTGTAGTGACCATCAATCTGAGTGACCTGTACCACTTTTCACAATCCAAAATTGCTACTGCGTCCTTGCTAGTCTAGGATGTGAAATCATTTATAACCATGGATCTTCTTGGATCCCAACCTCATCCATTAGATGCCTGCACCTTTTAACCTATTTCACGATTCAAAAAAGTGGCTTTGGTCAAGTATGTTTTCCGTGCAAAATGTTTTGACGCTGCTGATCTGCCATCAAATCAATTTCAGCCTTCTATTATGACTCCCATTTAATGCCTTTAGTGCATTCGATGCTCTCTACTTTACCCTGCATCTCTGATGCATGGAGTGTCTTGCCGCTTTCAATATTCATTACTCAAGAGTGGAGCCACCAATTTACTCTATCCTTTCCTTCATTTCCACTGTGGCCTATTCTAGTGGCTGAATTCTATCTCATATATGCCATCAGCCTCCCTGCAAACTCTAAGGTTTCCTTCCCAACACTTTTTGACAGGATCAAGCTTCCCACATATCTCTTATAATCAAAACTTTGATAGAGTGTTAACACCCAGTGTCAACTCCAGAGACAATCCAATGTAGGGAAGAATAGGTGGATGGCCATGTGGTTGAATGTCTGGTGGTATTATTGAAGAAGGCAGTGAATAGATGGGAAAAAATTAAAGGCTAGTTCTATTACTGTTAATGTCATCATGTAGGGGGGGAGTATCATAGAGGATCCATTCACTCACACAATGTAGGTTGAGTTAAAGGACCTATGGTGGATTTGGAAACCAACAAATCAAATGATGAAGCATGATTTAATGGAATGGGCTTGCAATTTAATAGAGAGGTTGCATGGTAAAAGGCACTCGACTCTATGGTGGGTAGACATGGGGAGAGAAGTGGTGTGGAATTTGGTTGACACAAGAAGAAGGCATCATCTCTCCAGCAAGCATAGTCCATCAACATCCTATACCGGTTCTGGGTTAACAATGCCAAAGAAAGGAACATGAAGGATCACATGTGACTAATTCCATGAAGATTGCGGTCAAAGCAGCAAAGAATTACAAAGAAACAATTCCAGAGGTGGTGCATAACAAAATTAAAATGGTTGAATATGAAGCCAATGTAGAACATGGGTTCATTAGCAATGAGAATAATTTTGTTGAGTTACATAATTGGGTCAAATATCCAGGTTACACCTCAACCAAGGAGACTCTATTTCAGTGTACCATTGAATTTTACTGGTTAATGGATACTGTAATGGGAAATCCCTTTTCAAGAGAGGGAAATCTTATGCCAAAATTTTAATGTAGTAAGATTCCCTCCAAGACGAGCTCCAAAATATGGAAACAAGGACAAAGGCTATCAATAACAAGCTTAACAGAAATGAAAAATATCTAGGAATCAACCTCAAACCATTTTCTAGAGATGAAAAATCCCCAAGTTATCCATCCTTCATTCCATCATATGATGACATCAAGCAAGAGTAGGTTTCGGGTTCTAGTTCTAGGTTTCAATTATTGTCATAGATTGTTATATTTTAGTAAGACTAGTGCTAGCACTTATTTTATTATGTTGTAAAAGTGGTACAGGAATAGTCATATGCTCAGCATATTCACTGAAAACACTCAAACACTATTTTATAGCATGGCTTCCCCTCAGGTTAGGAATAAAGATAGATTTTTTGTTTACTGCGGGATGGCCTTGTTTCCCATAGGGCAGACAAGCAATAGAAGTCTTGTAGTTTTTTCTTAATAATGGTAATGAAAGGATTCTATAGTTCTAGCTTACAAAAAAAACCATTTCCCACAACTTTTTTCTGTCAATGTGAGCCACTTCACAGAAACGTCTCTATACTCCTCTCTACATCTTGACCAAATCTAAGTCAATGTGATGTTATGCATCACATGAAAAATTTTGTGACTTGTCACAACATTAATAAAAAAAAGTCAATGTCTTATTTCTACTCTTATGACTCACATGCGATGGCATTGGGAGAATAATTTCCTCTCAATATGTGGAATACATTGGCAGGATACCCAACTTGTCAGAGTAAAGAAGAATTACATAACTTTTGTTTGTATATATGCTTTGTGTTTTCATAGAAAAATTCCCTCCAGAAGAGTCATAAACTAAAAGAAATTTTCACGAAGTATTAAATCATGTCGACTTGTAATAGAAATTTGTATTAAATATTTTCATCTTGTAGGAGAGATAAAGGCACATTTTATGAAAATGACCTTTCAAAAATTGATTGAAATTTGAAAATAAAAATAAAATTGCAATGAGATACATCTAAGGGTTTCCCATTAGAAATCCCAGCCTCTTTCCAAGAACTCCTGGAACCCTCCTATCCAGGCAGAGCAGAATCCATTCAAGACAGTGACCAACAAAAAATAAAAATTAGAGGTCCAATCCCACAACACCCAAATACAA
The DNA here is from genome assembly GCA_001517045.1 of Pseudotsuga menziesii. Lineage (NCBI taxonomy): Eukaryota > Viridiplantae > Streptophyta > Pinopsida > Pinales > Pinaceae > Pseudotsuga > Pseudotsuga menziesii. The sequence goes on along the minus strand of LPNX010729081.1, from coordinate 150,210 downwards.
CCTAGGAAATACTGGCCAAGGAAGGCTCCAATAGCTTTAAGGCTAAAAAAATCTAGTTGATTTGCAGAGTTTCTTGTAGAAAAGGGAACAGAATAAGTCCCAGTTCAAGAAATAGTTTGGGAATCCAAATAGGATTCTCTAGTCGAGGTATATAGGGAACTACCTTTGGACAAAGAGGCATCCCAATATTAGGGGATACCTTAGCATGTTCCAACTATGCCATTTGTATCTCCTACATATGCTGGAGCATTGAAGAAATATTTGTATTTTTATCCTCCCCTTACAAGGGGAAAGGAGGTAATTCAAGATTCAAGAGAAAAAGAAACTAATTAAAAAATTAATTTGTGCACGCAGAGAACCTTGCACTCCTTCCGGGGGCAGGATTCATCTATTTGGATTAGGTTTTTTTGTATTGCGAGGTTAATTTTTTGTGTGCACAGTTTGTAAAACTTGACAGTTGCAGACATCATATAAATCAAGTAGTTAGTAAGTGTAATACGCACTCTGTGGTTTCTTTATTGTCATAAATCAAAATTTTAGTTCCTCAGATACAAAATTTTAAAATTTTTGTATCTATATGTTGACCATTTCAACCACAAACTTTTATATAGAATTTAAGGCCAATAATTTATGTTTAAAAAAATCATGCATTCATTCCTTCTATATCTGATGACAAAAATCTTGACCTCGAGAGAACCCATGACTAGATGAATACACTAACCTGGGAAAATCTGTGCGGATGCCATCCAAAACTCTAGAAATTGACGCAATTCATTACTAAAGTGGTGTACTAGAATTTATATTGAAAGGAATTTGATGGCGCAAACTTAGAATCCTGAATCTTTTGTATGAAAATACCAAGATTTATATATGCACACTTTTTTTTCTGGAACAACAACCTTCAAACGAATCCCTAATCAATAGAACTCTGGCCGCATCGCACCACCAAGACGATTTCGTGTAACTTCAACCCTAATTTGGATAAATTCCATAGATCGATTCAATGCAGAGAGCTACCAATGATTTGCAAGTGCTGAGATGAATGATTCTCTTTCTCAGTTATATTTTGAAATGTCATTCCTTGGTCATCAATGATTTGGTGTTCTCCTTAAGTTGTGATATTGGACCACAGTTCTAATCTGAGCATTCCTCAAATGGTACACCTACGATATGACTTGATAATCTCCACAATAAAAAAAATACTCTTTCATCCCTTAGTATCTTCCTCCTCTCTTCAGAGATTGGTTGATCATCCTTGCATCGAGCCCCTCCAGGAAGGATAAGGTAGTCGAGGAGGGATTAAGGAAGCCAGACCTACATATTGGGGCAGAGGTTTTGTTCATTGTTGTTTTTGCATTTTTTTTTGTTTAATTTTTAATTTTTATATTTATTTATTTATTTTTGTTTATTTTATATATTTTTCTTTTATATGATTCTTTTTAAGAAGACTAAACTTTTTCCATTTTCAAATTTCTTATTTTTCATCACTTGGGACCGAGATTGTAATTTTGGATTGATGATGATGATGCAAATGATGTTTTACCTAGTACATAAATCATTTTATCCTTGATCCTAGTGAGTTTGACCCTCATTATTCACACATGTGCCACTTCCCTCCCTTTTAGGGCCATTGCAACTTGTGACATAAAAGTCATGTTGTAAAAAATTAGCATATCCCCAAGATTAAATTTGTCCCCATTTCCCAAATTCTTATCGCAACTTAATTCATAGGTGTTTCTTTTCATTTCTAAGTATATGCTTAATCCAGGCGAATAATCCATTGAAACATTGTTACAGGACATGATGGAACTAGAAGAGAAGATGAATACAAAGACATGGTTTTATTGACTAACAACTGAAGATGTGATTTCCATGGGTAAAAGATCCTTTAAATAACCATTTAAGATGTGATTTAGTATAAATGTTGATAAAGAAGGAAAATATTGTTGAAAAATGGGAAAGCAAATTCCATTGAAAAATGGGAAAGTATATCAGTATTCTTAAATATATAATTATACGCGCTTTATTTACAATGTCCGTTTAATTAAAAAACTCTAGATAATAATTATTAGTGCATTAAAAGAAATTTTGTTTCAATGATGTAGGGTTAATCTTTCCAATGAGATTGATATCCCATGTCACAAAATTTGAGTAAAGTGGAGATACAAATTTCCAAGAGATAATTGGGATATGGGTCTCAATTTCATGCATTTGGCATCAAGGGAATCTACAAATGAAGAGAAATAATCATGCGTTAAGGTTGGTCAATAATATCCCACACAAATGATCTTTTGGGAGATGGTGTGACCATCAAAATGAATATAGTAGATGCCCTAGTGACATTCTCAAATACTATTCTTACCTTATTTTGAGTCTAGGAATTTAACAATGCAATTGATATAGTAGATGGTGGGTCTGATTATATTTTCATCTTTTTGATTGAGAATCCCTATAAAGGCTTTGATCATCAAAATTATAAAAGATGAGTAGGAATTCATCATAGGTGGAATGAGTACATGGAAAGAGATAGACATTTCCCTAATATTTTCAAAGCACTTAGATCAATTCTCTCTCATTTAAGTGAGATAAACTTCTTTCTTAATGCGTAAATATAAAGCATACAAATAGTGAACAAAGTTGGAAATAACACTAAATTATTTATGTGGAATCGTCCACAGCATAAAGAAGACAAACTTGTACCCTAACCATATATTAACCCTTGCATGCATAGCCTAACCCAAAAAATGGTCCAAAATGATGAGTCTACCCACCCGTGACATGACACTTGTCACAAGAACACCCATTACATTAATGTTGGTGTGAGGAATATTGATGAATTGGAGTGTTGAAGAAATGACAAAGATGATAGAGATAAAACTCCCCCATAAAACTCACTCTTTCCTGTCGAGCACCCTAAATGCAGATAAGTTATTATCAACACACAGAGCTTACGAAATTCATTGTCAACCCGAGGAAGTCTTTTGTTTCAAAGGGTAAATGCATAATATATGCTTAAACACCAAATCATTGTAGTTAATCCTACTCTTAAACAACTATGTTCATCCCTCAAACTCTGTGTGATCCCACCAATCTTCTAACTCTACAAAGTCAACCTTTTCCTTCTATGCATCAACAAGAAATGAAATCAGATTCAATAATAATCACTGACAGAAAGGACATCCTATTCATAACCCAAAATAAATGAATTGCCTAATTGATCTAATCACACTTAGAATCCGTAATCATAAATTGTAATCTAGAAATTCGATTGCAACAGATCAAGCTCGACTATTCTAAGAATTGAATTCCAGAGACAAAGATCAAAAATTATAACAATCAAGAATTACAAAGGGTTCGTGGAATGTCAACCTGAAACCATGAGATGAACAGAGCTGTGTACAGCTATTAAATAAGTTGCATAAAGACTATCTACTCAGTCGACTGTTACGCTGTTACAGTTATCGATCTTAGGAAAATGCAATACTGTAAATCACACATACTACTGCTGTGCACACAGAAAATATGATTAATGAAACATCGCACAACCATGAATTAAAAGATCCTACCTTAACTCAGCAATCTCTGCAGAAGGCGGGCCCAACCTTCATACAGAGACGCTGGATGAACAATGTATAGCTCCTTTAAATCAGCAGCAGCTCTTTATATTAAAAGAAATAATGAGTACAGATTACCCCCACTGTCAATACAAGAATGAATATATATTTTCCAACCCCCTGGGTCGAGACATCCTCTCACTTTTATACATACAAACTATAACAGCCGATCCTATTACAAAGGGCAGCCATGAAGATCTCTGATCTTCAAGCGCTCTGAATAACACTGGTTGTTACAAGACGTGGCATAGTGCAAATATAGAAAATGAGAGAAAGCTGTAGACTGGCCCAGAAGTGGTGATCTTCCCAGATCGCCATGATATTCGAACAGCTAGACTGAAGATCCCTCGATCATAGCACATTCTGTTACGGCTACTCTGACCGGCTCTTGTCTGGAATGTCACGTGCCTCATTCGATGATGGACAGGTTGAGGATCCCTTTTGTGTCACGACCATCCCCTTGTCCCTAGACTTGTTCAGCTCCATCCCCTTGCATTCTGCTCATCTCACATTATCTTCATAGATCACACATATTAGCACAATTTCGAGAGATAAATAGCCTTAATTGTCACAAGAATAAGCATTAATAAGGTAGAACAACAATTAGTCTTACCTTCACAATTTAGGGAATAAAGGTGAAGAAAGTCGGTCTGATTGGCATGCTAAGCAGTGTAAAACAAGGGAAGAAAGGTGATTAAAGGTGGCTAAAAAGGGACCAAATTTGGACTCAACATCTCCCCCCAACTACCCTGTTGCATGTCCTCATGCAACAACCTGCATCACTCGTAATCTGAATCCTGCATTGAGCTTTGTTCGTGGAGAGAAGAAAAATTGTAGGGAAACTCAGGTTTATCACCTGTCTTCAGAAAACCTCTGTGAGTAACCCCGTACTGCCAACATCTCTGCTCCTCTGCCCTAGTCATGGAAAAATCCATGTTGTATGGTTCTGCTGGCCACCAAATAAGAGGAAATTTGAAATTTAAAACCAGCCAGTTGACTCCACATTCCTTCATACACCCTACATAACCCTTGACTCTAGAGAGTGCATGTTTAAAATTTTTAAAGCAGTAGGGGTCCCTGTTTCTCAGTGCATAGGAGGCAACCTGCCATCTGTGCTTGCTCCCCTCTAATGCAATCTGCTGCTGTCTAGAAATGGATTTTGTACAAGTGGAGATTACCTCTTCCTGCAAATTCATGACATGTTGTGCCCAGGAAGGGCTGGAAAGAAAACCCTTGTATTGAGCCACAAGAATGCCAGGATTCTGGGGCTCACTTCGAATCCATAAATTAGTATGGCCTTCATTGTGGGAAAAGGTCTGAAAAGACCTTTCCCACTGAACATGATTGTTCACAAAAGAGGCAAAGGCTCATAGCTGAACGTCACCTGCAAAGGGAACAGGATTTGAGTGCCGATCCAAAGGGCACGCCATCTCGTGCAAGTAAAATTCACATAGCAAGTTCTACTCTTCAAAATTGCTCCCAAGGAATGTCTCCAAATTTTTTTCTGAGGTTGCAATTTCAAATGACCTCCCCTCCTGTACATCCCTTAATTTAAACCAGACAAACTGCTCGAAGAGAAACACTGGATAAGAGGAAGAGGGCCTCCTAGTGCCTATGAGTTCTCGGGATAGGGCATACATTTGATCCTTATCCTTCTGCATGGATGAGAATTTTTTCAATTTCTTCATCTCCTTCCGCAACTCCTCTACCTGAAATCTGTGGCCCATACGTTCTTCAGCCCCCTGCTCTTCCAGCGCTCTAATAATTCTTTTGTGCTCATCCAACGCAATTGTCTTTTTCTGGTTTTCTTCCACTTGACTTCTCCATTTAATTACTTCCATCCTCAGGGCTGAAACTTCTGCTGTGAGATCTGAAATATCCTTTTTATAATGTTCTTCCTGCTCTGAATCCAAATCAATAAAATTTTTCAAAGGGAGGAGTATTGTCTCTTGTGAGACAGTGTCTTCCAGCACTTCTTCTATGAGAGTTGCTGGTTCTTGTGTGGCAGCAATATCCCCTGGACTTTCTTCCATAACTGTGATCGATGCTTGTTGAGACACTAGTTCTTGTGTAATAGTGTCTTCTCCCTGATCCATTTGCATCTCTGAGATTGATTCTTGTGTTGCTGGTTCTTGTGTGACAGCAACACCCCCCAGGTTATTTTCTACAGCTATATCCAAGGCTTGTTGAGACACTGGTTCTTGTGTAACAGTGTCTCCTCCCTGATCATCCTACATTTTTTAATCTGATTCTTGTGTTGCTGGTTCTTGTGTGACAGCAACATCTTTCAAACTCTCCTCAGCATCCACCTCCATTGCTTTTGGGGGCACTGGTTCTTGTGTGGCAGTGTCTCCCTCCTGTGATTCTGAATCCACTGATTGTGTTGCTGGTTCTTGTGTAACAACATCCTGGATTACCTCTTCATCCTCCTGTGGCTACAGTTCTTCTCTAAGCTTTGTATCATGGGGACATTCTGGGGCCATAGTGCCAAACTCTTCATTAGGTTCCAGAGTGTCCTCCATTCCAGATTCTTCTCCCCTTTCCATCTGCATTTCTGAAATTGCAATCCCCTGTTCAGGTTCATCAATGTTCTGCCCTCGTGGCTCAGCTTCTATCATCTCTATATCGTGGGAGCATTCTGGGTTCACAGTGTAATCCTTATTTCCATCATCACTCCTGATTTCATTGTTTTTCTCCTCTGTCCTAGGATTAGTAGCAGCCTCGGCAAGGATGATCAAAGATGCTGGTTCTTGTGTTGCAGCATCTTCTTCTTCTGCAGGTTCTTCCCTTGTAGACATGGGCTGTTGCATTGTACGCACTATGACCCCATGGCCTTTCTTTTTGAAAATTTCCCCACAATTAGGGAAAATCACCTGCTCCTCCTCCCTGTCAGGGTCAATAGAGTTTGCTCCCTCAAGGTGGTCTACCGCCTCCACCAATGTATACATTCTCTTCTCACCTTGTTTCCTACAGGTTTCCTTCCAAGTCTCCACTTCCCTTTTCGTGACGTTTTCGTTTGAGGGGATGTCTTATCAGGATTCACTGCTGGGGTCAAAGGAATGTTTTCTTGCGCCTCAGATTTTTCCTCCTCAATTAGGGTTCCCCCTCCCCACTCAGGTGAGGATTCAATAGTGACCTGTTCTATCTATTCCATCTGTTCTTCAATTGCCTTGGCTCTGTCATTTTCAGGTTCCTCAAGATTTTTATCAACACTTTCCCCCAATGGTTCTGCTTGTGTCCCCTGTTGTTCTTGTTCTAATGCAATATCATCCCCCCCCCCCCAACTATATTGGAGGGACACCGATCCTCCGGATAATGTTGAAGCTGCGCCTGTTCGGCTGGTAAACCCGGCAAAAGAGCAGGTTCCTGAGTGCGGGCTGTAAATTGATCCCAGGTGATATTGTGCTGGGCCAGGGTTCTTAAAATGATTAATTTTATAAGGCCATGGTGGGTTAGGGAAACGTGTGGATGTTTAGCCGTTTGGACAAACCCCGCCATCTGGCGTAAGTTATGGAACAGATAGTAGGGAATGTTCAACAAAATGCCATGGAAAAGATGGGAAAGCAAAGGTAGTTCAGAATTATAAACAGTTTGGTACCTACCTTCGCAAGTGATGTACTTCTTGAGAAAGACAGCAACCTGATCCCATGGTCACGGCAGTGAGTGCAGAGCAATTCCTCTCTTTGATGATTGAACGTGCTCTCCCTCTCGGAGAAATTCCTCCCGTGCAGCCATCGTGGGGACTCGTTGTTCAAACCATGCCTTTCCCACCATTGGAAGAGTAGTAACTTCAGATATAATGGCCTTAGAAACTTCTATCCGTAGCCCCCATACCTCAGAGTGAGTGTCCTGGAGGTGTAAAGAGAATTGCAAAGCTGCTTCCCTGTTAAATCCATCTAGTCGCTCGAAGATTGCAATCCAGCCAGCTGCTTGAAATATGGCGAAAACCGCAGGATTGTTTCGGAGTTCCTGCGTGTTCAAAGGTTCATGACGAGCTGGAAGCCCCATAGTCCTGGTGACAGAGTTCTAGAGTCTGAGAGTGGAGGTTGCAGAGCAGGAGATGCACAGATCGCTGAGTGGAGATGTGAGTAGGGAGATGACAAATTTGGAAAGTGCAGTGCAGGGGGAGGTTCAAAATTTTTATACCAAATTGGGGAAGGTGGCGGTTATGAGATTTTACGTCGCACGAGGGAATGGATTAATTAAGTCATAATGGTAATACGTATTAAGGCACGACTGATATTATTAAACCCAAATTAACACTTAATCATGTAAAAATCAAAGCCATACCTCGTGCGACTGTGCATCGAATGACCTGCGGGGAATGATGATCCGCGTGCTTGCTGACGCTGGAAGGCCGAGCTCGTGTGCAGGCATTAAGTTGATCATAATAATAGCAATAATACCATAATTCCATCTCCAGTGAAAACGGAGAAAACATCGCGTCACCGGGGTCGGAATTATGCCAATTTGGCCGGCACGAGTGGAATAAGTCAGAGCCATAAATGAGAGCAGAAACAATGTGCTTTGATTAACATAGGAGTTACCACTGTAAAGAACAAAAGAACAGTCTGTAATGCGAAAAGGTCCATCGGATAAAGTGGAATTGAAGTTGCCCAGCATGATATCGCGGCCAATTAAAAGATGTTACAGCCGTCAAGGAAGATCACGGTGTCGGGAAAAAAATTGGCGGTACAGGGAGAAATCACGGCTGCCAGAACAAGCTCTATGGCGTTCGAAAGATATGTCGCTGCCACGGGAAAGTGTGGGTTATCCGCCAGGAGTGTATGTTCAGCCACCGGGAAAAAGATTTTCTGGCCTTTGGAAAAAAAAATTGCGGCTATGAGAAAGTATGTTCAGCTGCCGGGAGTGTATGTTCAGCCGCCGGGAAAAAGGATTTCCTGGCCTTTGGAAAAAAAAGTTGCGGCTGTGGGAAAGTATGTTCAGCTGCCGGGAGTGTATGTTCAGCTGCCGGGAAAAAGGATTTCCTGGCCTTTGGAAAAAAAAGTTGCGGTTGTGGGAAAGTGTGTTCAGCTGCCGGGAGTGTATGTTCAGCCGCCGGGAAAAAGGATTTTCGGGCCTCTGGAAAAAAAATTGCGGCTGTGGGAAAGTGTGTTCAGCTGCCGGGAGTGTATGTTCAGCCGCTGGGAAAAAGGATTTTCGGGCCTTTGGAAAAAAAAATTGCGGCTGTGGGAAAGTGTGTTCAGCTACCGGGAAAAAGGATTTTCGGGCCTTTGGAAAAAATATTGCAACTGTGGGAAAGTGTGTTCAGCTGCCGGGAGTGTATGTTCAGCCGCCGGGAAAAAAGATTTTTAGGCCTTTGGAAGAAATTGCGGCTATGGGAAAGTGTGTTCAGCTGCCGGGAGTGTATGTTCAGCCGCCGGGAATGTTTATTTTGAGAAAAGGAAAATGCAACACGGGAAAACGTTTCTCGTTCAGCGGGCCCATTCTGGTCGTTCGCCTGGTACTTCCCTGCAATTTTATTTCTTTGAAAACAACAACAACAACAACAAAAGATCAAATGCGAAAAGAAAAGAAAAAAAATCAAAAGTTATACGCTACAGTAAAAACTTATTTATGTACAGCAATTCAATGGTGCGATTTACAGTTCAAGGGTTGGCAGAGGCAGAGAGAAGTTCCTGCCCTGGTAACAGCTGATACTCTGGGTCGGCAGCAATCTGCGAAATGAATGCGTCCTTCGAGATAGGCTTATGATACAGTCTTAGTCTGTGGCCATTAGCAAGTAATGGTATATGATTGTCATTAATGGTCACCAGACGGACAGTGCCGTTGTCAAAAACCCTGTCAACCAACTATGGACCTAGCCACCGTGTACGCATTTTCCCTTTAAAATCTCTTTTGAATCTGGAGTCATAAAGTAACACCCAGTCTCCTTCACTGAAGACCTTCTTTTTAATAAACCGGTCGTGCCAATTAGATCTCTGTTGCTGAAGCAACAAAGTCTGGTCTACTGCCGCTAACCGCTTCTCGTCCAGTTCATTTAATTGATTCAGCCTTCGCTTATGAGCTTCTGTTACATCCAGGTTCATTTCGGTGGCTGTCTTCATGGTTTTAATCTTGAACTCAATTGGAAAGACAGTACTCTTTCCGTACACCAGATCATATGGGGAGAACCCTGTAGTGTCACGCCAAGTCGTGCGATATGCCCACAGTGCTTCTGGAAGCCTGTCAGCCCAATCCTTTCGATGACTATTAACTATTTTAGTAAGGATATTTTCAATAACCTTATTTGTGCTTTCCACCTGACCATTGGCCTGGGGGTGGTAAGGTGAAGACACCCTGTGCTGCACATGATACTTCTAGAGCAAGGATTCAAATTGGTGTGACACGAACTCCAGCCCTCCATCAGTGACTACTTCTTTTGGCACCCCAAAACGAGTAAAGATCTCACTGTACAGAAAATCAATTACTGCCTGATCATTAGCTTTAGCCAAAGCTACAGCCTCTACCCACTTGGTCATGTAATCAGTACAAACCAGAATATAGACTTTCTGTTTGGAGGGAGGATTGATAGGGCCAACAAAATCCAGTGCCCATCTATCAAATGGTTCAACTACAAGTTGGGACTGTAGGGGCATCTGATCTGTTCGATTGGGTTGGCCCATCCTTTGGCAACTGTCACAGGACCGGACATACTTCTTGGCATCCCTGAACAGAGTCGGCCAGTAGTAACCCATCCATAGTGCCTTATGCCCTGTTCTTTTATCTGCAAAGTGCCCTCCACAAGGTTCCTCATGACAGGCTTTTAATATAGGAAAGATCTCATCTTCTCTTACACATCTCCTGATCTCAAGATCAGGCCCTGTGTAGAAGAGATGGCCATTTAACCAACAAAACCTGGCACTGCGCTGAATAATTTTTCTTTTTTCTCGTTTTGTCATATATGGCAGGAGCTTCCCTGCAACCAAATAGTTAGAAACGTCTGCATACCATGGAGAATGAACTGAAAGTGCAAATAGATGCTCATCTGGGAAAGAATCCTCAATAGGCAAACTGTCATCACTGTTAGTAAGATGGGATAAAAAGTCAGCAACAACATTTTCCTTCCCAGGTTTATCTATAATAGTGATATCAAATTCTTGTAACAACAAAAGCCATCTGGTCACTCTGGCATTGGTAACTGGTTTGTTCATTAAGTATTTGATGGCAGAGTGGTCAGTGTGCACAAATGTAGGATACCCGGTGATATAATGTCGAAATTTATTGATGGAGTAAACGATAGCTAGAAATTCTTTTTTAGTAACAGTGTAGTTAAGCTCAGCAGGGGCTAGATTTTTAATAACATAATAAATGGCATAAGGTTTTTGGCCCTCCTGCTGTCCTAATACTGCCCCAATGGCGGTGTCAGAGGTATCTGAGGAAATATGGAAGGGCATGGTCCAATTAGGCCCCCGCAATATGGGAGCTGTAGACAGCTTTGCTTTAAGTTCATCGAATGCTGTCTGGCATGCTGCATTCCACACAAACTGTGCATCCTTCATTAACAAAGAGAACAAAGGAGAAGCCAGTTTGGAGAAGTTTTCTATGAATCTTCGATAATATCCAGCATGTCCCAGAAAGCTTCTCACCTCTTTCTGAGTTGAAGGGGTAGGTATATTCTGTATTACTTTGATTTTTGCAGGGTCTACCTGTATGCCATTGGCAGAGATAAAATGCCCCAATACCACCCCCTCACTCGTCATCATATGGCACTTCTCAGTGCTCAATGAAAGCTGAGTCTGTTCACAGCGAGTTAAAACCTTCTTTAAATTTTCTAGTGCCTCATCGAAATCCCTGCCATAGGGAGTGAAATCATCCATGAAGATTTCCATGCTATCATTGACTAATTCAGAGAATATGCCAATCACAGCTCTTTGGAACGTTGCTGGTGCATTGCACAATCCAAATGGAAGTATTCTGTAAGCAAACGTTCCCCAGGGACAGGTGAAGGTGGTTTTATCCTGATCCTCAGGAGCAATTTGGATTTGGTTGTACCCACTGAAGCCGTCTAGGAAGGAGAAGAACTTCTTCCCTGACAGGGTATCAAGTACCTGGTCGATAAAGGGTAAAAGGAAATGATCCTTTTGAGTTGCTTTGTTCAGTTTCCTGTAATCAACACAGACCCTCCATTTCCCATTTTTCTTGGGTACAATCACGAGTGGGGAGACCCACTCACTATCTGAAATAGGGTATATAAACCCTGCTTCCAAAAGTTTCTGGATTTCCTCCTTCACTATATCCCTCAAATTGGGGTTCATGCGTCGTTGGGGTTGACACACAGGCCGGGAGTCACTTTTGATATAAATGTGATGAGTGCACAGATTAGAGGGGATACCCCTCATATCTGTATACTCCCAGGAAAACGCCCCCTTGTGTTCTTTCAAGAGGCTGATCAGGCGTTTCTGTTCCTCTAAGGAGAGACTAGGATTGATATTCAAAGTCCTTCTAGGTTCTACCTCAATCGGAATGCTTTCAGAATTTTTCACAACCGGGATTATGTTTGTGCCACCAACCAATGCTTCTTCCGTAAGGTTCTCTTGCCCTTCCTTGCCCAGGGTAGTGTTAAGAATTTGATAGACCTCTCTATTCACTGAAGTGGGTTCACTAATGAAATTGCTAATGGTATCATCTTCTGTCTCATTTTTAAAGGTTAAGGCCTTCCCTATAGTTAATAGTGGCTGGACATCCTCCTCCTCCTCCTCCTGCTCTATCCAAAGGGATGTTTCAGCCTCTAGACTTGGCCAAGATGGAGGATACAGGGTGAGGTTTTTAATATCCATATCATCAGATATAGTCATGGACCCCGATCGACAGCTGATGCAAGCATCAGCTGTGGCCAACCACGGTCTCCCCAGGATCAATGGGTGTCCCCCCAGTTGCGATTTTGGTTGTAACACCAAAAAGTCAGCTGGGTACTCCCATGAATCTACTGATATAACAAGATCGTCCAAAATCCCTTCGGGTCTGATGGTGGATCTGTCTGCCAATTCCAAAATAGTAGGGGTCGGTCTAAACTTAGTGAGTCCAAGATTCTTTACAGTTTCCATAGTTATAACGTTGATTGCTGCTCCCAGATCCACTAGAACATTGGGTATCTGTGTCTGTCCTATCTGTACAGTAACGGTAGGATTACCAGGGTCATCGTATTTAGTCACAGGGGCTTTTCCTCTTATCAAGGCCGATAAGTTTCCTATGACATGAACCGTGGGAGGATCCCTGAGTTTCCTTTGTGTTTTTCTTGTACACATCTCCCGAACTGTTCTAGCGTAAATGGGCACATCTTGGAGAGCTTGAAGGAGGGGAATTTTAACATAAAGGTTCCTTAACTCTCCGAGGAGGTTAAACTGAGGTTTCCCCCCCACTTTTGGTAGCAGTAGTCTCTCGGGGTATGGTGGCTGCTTTATCAGATGGGAAGGTTGTATCTCGTCAGGTTTGTCGTTGGTTGGTTCAGCTGTCCCTTTATCATTGGATGGTTCAGCCGTTCCTTCTAAGGGATGCCCAACATCCTCAATGATGGGAATTGAGTCAAATGGATACTGTAAGCTCTCCTCTGCTCTATACTCAGGGGATGAAACATCCTCTGTAATTACAGGTTCTACAATTTTCCCAGATTGTAAATGGATTTCATTACAGGGTACAGGGGAAAGAGAGTAGGCTGGCATGTTAACAGTCTTCAATTGGTGGACTGCTTTATTTTTTGGGTTAGGATTAGGTTGGGCAGGCAGCTAGGGTCGTATTGGTATATTAGGGACAGAACTGTTTTGCAGCTACAACTGTGACTGTGGAGGTAAGTATTGAGGATATGGAGGAATTTGAGGGAATTGGGGAAATTGAGGAGAATACGGTGCTTGTTGAGGTAGAGATGGTTGAGGAAACTAGTTCCCAGGATGAAAATTCCTCCATCCAGGAGTCCACGACGTAGGTTGGGGTGGTGGCTGTGTCCAGGGATTCCATGAATTATAGTTTTGCGTTGCAGGTTGAGAGGGATTCCACTGTGTATAATTTGAAGGGAATTGTGTATTCACATTTTGCATATTATTCCAATTCCCCATATTATTCAAAAATGGAAGAGAGTCTGGAGACATACCTTGATTTCGAGGCTGCCACGGTTTCTTCTGTGCGATAAAGTAGGCTGCTTCCACATCCGGGTTTGATGCCTACAGAACAGCCTTGACTTGAGGAAGTGAAGGGCATTCCTTCATGTCATGGTTCAGCTCGCACAGCTGACATACGTTTACTTTGTCAAGCGGGCATTCTCTCAATGGATGATTCTTTCTACATCGGGGGAAAAACACACCTAATGTGAGATCCTCTACTGCTTGTTTTTGTTTTGCCTTCAGGACATCAATTTCTGAAGAGATGGAGCTCATCAGTTCTGTTTTAAAATTTTCAAGTAGATTTCCTATCTCTGCACGGGTAGCGCCTCCATTGGATGACTTCTGAGTTCGATCGAAGATGTCACGTTCCAGCTTTTCTCGTTTATCCCGCTTGTTATTCCTGGAAGACCCTCTGGAGTATCTTTTGCACAACTCCACAATTTTGTCAAAAGGTTCTTTGGAGATGTCTCCCTTACCAAGTAGGTTTAACATGTCTAGACAATCATCCCTGATTCCCCAAAGCAAGATTATTTTGAGTACATCCAGTCCCATGTTCGTCTGCCCAACTCTCTGCACATTGTACAGCAGTCTTTCCATGAAATCTTCCAAACTTTCGTCCTCCTTCTGCACCATTTTAAATAGCTCCTCTCTCTTATCCTTGGTGTTACAATATTCCTGATATTTCTCTAGGAACACCTGCTTCATTGCATCCCAATTAGTAACGGTCCCTCCCCCAAGGCTCATGAACCAGCGCAATGCATTGTCCTTCAGGGTAGCAGGAAAAAGTTTTAGTTTTTGGGCATCGGTGATATAATCATAGCTGCGACAAAGAATATCGAATTCAAAAAGGAATTCGTCTGGGTCTTCCACCACCTTTCCATGGAAACGAGATAACACCGATGGTGAGATATTCTTCATAGGAGCTGCCCCATCTGGTTGTTGAATCGGAAATTGCAATGTAGCCACTGTTCCCTCTGGCAGGGAGCGATTCTCATGATGATAGTTTTCTCCCATCACTTCTTCCTCGTCAGCCCCATGTCTGTTACTCATCTCTTCTTCTGTTTTCTCCTCTTCGTCTCCTCCTGTGTTCTTTTCTTTGTCCTTCTCTTGTTCCTTGTTCTTTTCTTCGCTCTTCTCTTGTTCCTCATTCTTTTCTTCATTTTTCCACTATCCCAAGAGCTTCTGGTGGTACTAATCCCACTCTTCCTTAGTTACACTCCTCCCGTTAATGTGATAATTCGGACCTCTACCAGCAGGTCCCGTTGTAACAGCTGTGTCTTTGTCTACAGGGATGGCTGAGGACGTCGCAGCTGCTCGTGTATTCTCCACCGTGGATCCCGACGCTAGCGCCCCAGGATTAACAGGGTTTCTTCTGTTAGGAGTTTCTTGAAGACGAGCTCCAGTGGATGAATCAGTTCTGTCAACAAGGTCGTCAATAAACGTCCTTCTGCCCAATGGTACTCCTCGACCTCGACCCAAGCCACCTGCACTGTTAGTATCTTGTGGGGTTTTGGGAGTTGGGATTTGATCGCGTTTTACCCTTCTAGTATTCATACAACCCAAATCATTTCATCAGAGAGAATAAGAAGAAACTGACTAGAAATAATTACCAAATGCAACTAATGATAGTGTTTAATTTTTACCCTTCCCCGGCAACGGCGCCAAAATGTCGAGCACCCTAAATGCAGATAAGTTATTATCAACACACAGAGCTTATGAAATTCATTGTCAACCCGAGGAATTATTTTGTTTCAAAGGGTAAATGCATAATATATTCTTAAACACCAAATCATTGTAGTTAATCCTGCTCTTAAACAACTATGTTCATCCCTCAAACTCTGTGTGATCCCACCAATCTTCTAACTCTACAAAGTCAACCTTTTCCTTCTATGCATCAACAAGAAATGAAATTAGATTCAATAATAATCACTGACAGAAAGGAAATCCTATTCATAACCCAAAATAAATGAATTGCCTAATTGATCTAATCACACTTAGAATCCGTAGTCATAAATTGTAATCTAGAAATTCGATTGCAACAGATCAAGCTCGACTATTCTAAGAATTGAATTGCAGAGACAAAGATCAACAATTATAACAATAAAGAATTACAAAGGGTTCGTGGGATGTCAACCTGAAACCATGAGATGAACAGAGCTGTGTACAGCTATTAAATAAGTTACATAAAGACTATCTACTCAGTCGACTATTACGCTGTTACAGTTATCGATCTTAGGAAAATGCAATACTCTAAATCACACATACTACTGCTGTGCACACAGAAATTATGATTAATGAAACATCGCACAACCATGAATTAAAAGATCCTACCTTAACTCAGCAATCTCTGCAGAAGGCAGGCCCAGCCTTCATACAGAGACGCTGGATGAACAATGTACAGCTCCTTTAAATCAGTAGCAGCTCTTTATATTAAAAGAAAGAATGAGTACAGATTACCCCCACTTTCAATACAAGAATGAATATATATTTTCCAACCCCCTGGGTCGAGACATCCTCTCACTTTTATACATACAAACTATAACAGCCGATCCTATTACAAAGGGAAGCCATGAAGATCTCTGATCTTCAGGCGCTCTGAATAACACTGGTTGTTACAAGACGTGGCATAGTGCAAATATAGAAAATGAGAGAAAGCTGTAGACTGGCCCAGAAGTGGCGATCTTCCCATATCGCCATGATATTCGAACAGCTAGACTGAAGATCCCTTGATCATAGCACATTCTGTTACGGCTACTCTGACCGGCTCTTGTCTGGAATGGCACGTGCCTCATTCGATGATGGATAGGTTGAGGATCCCTTTTGTGTCACAACCATCCCCTTGTCCCTAGACTTGTTCAGCTCCATCCCCCTGCATTCTGCTCATCTCACATTATCTTCATAGATCACACATATTAGCACAATTTCGAGAGATAAATAGCCTTAATTGTCACAAGAATAAGCATTAATAAGGTAGAACAATAATCAGTCTTACCTTGACAATTTAGGGAATAAAGGTGAAGAAAGTCGGTCTGATTGGCATGCTAAGCAGTGTAAAACAAGGGAAGAAAGGTGATTAAAGGTGGTTAAAAAGGGACCAAATTTGGACTCCCCCATAAAACTCACTCTTTCCTATCATCCTATAGTGATAATCATATCTTCATCCAATAACAAGATGAGAGGATCAGATCTATCAAATGCACAAATATAGAAATATACAAAAATTCTTGATCCCATAATACAAATACCATGGTATATCATAACAATCCATGCAAGGCCATCAACAATCTATCATTATGAGAATCCCTCTCATGCACTTGAAATCCTTTGACAATTGAAAATTAAAAAAAAAACACTTAGATAATAACACAACATAAGTCAAATATTAAGCCATAAAGAATCACTGTATACATGTCCAAAGACATGTATCTATATTCAAAATTTGTCCAATTTTTTTGGAGACTACGAAGGAAGAAACATTCATATAAGTTTTTTTCTACAATTCTATCAATTAACACAATTAAAAAATACAAACAGAATTCAGTATAAAAAAACTCATTGCAAATGAGGCTACAAGTCATGAGGCCATTTCCTTCCACCATGACCCTAGCCTCTGTATCGTGCCTCTCTACACCAGTTAAAAGAATCAATTAATGAAAAAATAAAAAGGACTAAAATTAATTCCATTCATGCTATATAAGAATGTCATCAACTAATGATATCATTGTGAATATCTTGGGAAATGGAAAATATTTTCTCGGAAGAAAAGCACTCACTTAGACAACCTAGTTAAAGTAAACAATGAGAGATGGGATGGATGTACTTGTAGTAACCGTAGTTGCAACTACTGTAGATGTAAATAAGATAGATGAAGCTATAGTTTCTTCAATATTGGATGGAACAAGGGGGGGTCCATCATTTAGACTACTGTAGGGAAAAATGTGTAGCCAGTGTATGGGTGGAATGGAAAAGGTCGTTGGGGGGGTTGGGTGGTGATAAATCCCTATGGGATGTAGTAACATATGAATTACCTTTTGTATAGGGGGTTAAATGGAAGGAAGAGCATGACACCACCTTAGTTGCAACTAGCATTTACTATATTGTTAACCAATGATTTTGGAAGATTCAGATCAAAGTGAATTATCATGAATTTTAAGAGTCAAGACTCAAGAGTCAACTCGAACTGGAACCATAACTAGAAATCGAGTTTTAGTATAATGGTTTATAAATAATTATTAAGAAATAAATAAAATGAGGGGATAAATTGTGGTGAAAAAAGGTCTCTTTTAGTCATATCGTAGATGTTGGATGATTCTTGTCACAAGGGGTTTCACAAGTTGGTTAAATGAGTTCAATGATATTCTCCCCACCAGTTTGGTTCAATACCTTCCAAGAAGTGGCATGTTTAGTATAAATCGACATGGTCATTTAAGCAAACCTTGTGGTCACAAATAATTAAATACGAGACGATGTTCCAACTTTTAGTGAGGTGTTTGATGCTTTGTACTAGTAAATAATTAAAGAAACATTCCTCAAGAGTTTCATTTGGATGATTTATTTAGGTATTAATCCTCAATTGAGATTAAAGTTACATGAGAATATATGAAAATCAAGAGCTCTTAGATATTTATTTATATCTAAAATAGTTGTACAGATACTACCCTAAGGAGAGAGCATTTTTAGTTGGATGTCCATGTGTTGTATATTGGATAATTTGATTTTGTTGAGTTATGATCTAGTGGTTGGATACTTATTCGATTGGATGGTGAAAAATTTGAACACTAGATACCCAAAAACACACTCAAATCATCGACATTCACATAATAACAATTTTTTCCTAATCCCTTGGTAGACCCCTTCACACCAATCCACATGGCACTTGACATTCCAAAGAATACTACCTGAGGTTTACGGTCATCATTACCAATACATGGTAAAATACAGGGAGGTGAAGGGAAAGAGGGAGGTGGTTATAAATATATAGATATCATTGGCTAAGAACTTATAACTTTAGGGAGAGAAACAAAATAAATATAATGGACTATGGGGATGGGAATGATGTCATCATGTAGTTTGTATTTAGGTCATATGAGGATTCTGTATCATGTAGTCTAGATTTAGAATCTTTGGGCTTGACTTTTTCAACATATCTTTGAGATAATGTCCTTGATTTGATCAAATATCAGCTTTTTTAGGTTAGCCAATAAAACTTGGATTTCAATCTTTTCCAAGGAATTCAATTTTGAGTCTAGGCATCAAAATATTTTATACTATGTTGATGCCTCTCCTAAAAAATATCAAAGTTGAGAGCCAAGCAGTGTTACCTATAACATTTCCTTCATGCAACAAAATAAAAAATTAATATAAAGGGAATATTTGGTGTACATGTGTTGCAAGGAAATCATTATGAGGTTGTGTGCATCAATGATGGATCTCACTACACCACATTACCCATGAAAGTGAATATTTGTCCCACATGTTCCATAGGTGCAACATTTTTATTTTTTATGGATTATGTGTGCCTCTTGGGGAGTAAAAGAATATTTTACAGGTTATGGACTATGGACATGATCCCAAAACACCACACAAGCCTTATAAAGGAATATTTGGACTATACTTGTTGTATGAGTGCTATTTCAAGGTTTTGCGCATTGGGGATGGTTATTGGGGTTGTGTGAATGGTGAGAGGAGGAACATCAACATCTTAGGGCCTAAAAGAGGATTTTATA
>LPNX010729081.1:83762-119425 GCA_001517045.1 Pseudotsuga menziesii | reverse complement strand
GAAAGGCCCAAGAAGTTGCAAAAGTCCCTTAGTGTCACTAGGGTTGGGTAATCATAAATGACATGGATCTTCATTGGATCCACATGCACAACATGATCATTTATGATATCTATCCTAAATATTGAATTCTTTGAATGCTAAATGAATAATTATTTATATTGGTATATGACTTATGTTGTTGAAGGGTGTTGAACACTTAATAATGCACTTTATTTGTTCCTTCTAGGTTTTACTAAAGGTGAGGACATCATCTAGATATATGACCACAAAGGAAGTTGTGAATAGGCATACATTATCATCCATCATCCGTATGAACATTTTTGGGAATTATTTAAGTTTAAAGCATTTTCAACCACTCAAAGGTACCTTCTCTATTGATTGAGAAGATCATTGATCTAAGGGAACTATATTGTGGTTCTTGGTTGTGATTTGTCTCTATGGTTCATATAGGTTTGTTTAGTTGGTGTTTTATGAATTTTTTTCAATCCTCCATGAATTCACAGAGGATTGAAAAAAATCGGGCAGCATTTTGGCTTGCCCGGGACACATTTCAAAATTAAACCGGTTGACATAATTTTTATATATATAACAAATTAATAAAAAAATTCGATTTAACTACAAATTTTCAAAAATCCGGCAGCATTTCTGCTTTTTGGTACACATTTTAAACATGAAAATAATAAAAACATACATTTACCATATTTTAAAATAAATTTTATAAATTTATTAAAAAAAAAAATTAAATTCCATTTAAATTGAAAAACAATTATTTAAACTGAAAAACAATTATTTTAATTGTTACATCTTGGGTCCGACGCCATCGTGACGAGGTTGGGTTGCTTCGGGGTGTTTGGGTTGCTTCAGGGTGCCAATGGGTGCCAATGCTCACGTTGCTCTCACTTCGTATCTCGGTCGAGCTTTCACACTGTGGTTTTGTGAAACAAATGGTGGGGGCCCGCGGCCCCTATTTATAATTTTTTTATACAGGCACCTCGGTCGAGGTAAATACCTCGACTAAGGTATTTATTAACCCTCGGTCGAGGTTTTAATAGCTCGACCGAGGGTTAGTAAATACCTCAGTCGAGGGCTTAAAAGAATCTCGGTCGAGGGCTTGATAAAATCTCGGTCGAGATATAAAAACCTCGGTCGAGGGATTTTTAAACCCTCGACCGAGGTGCTTTTTTTCATTTTTTCCAAAACGTGCTTGCCAAAAAGTGTTACCCAGGTCCGCGGATTCACCCGTAGATCATGGACCATTCACACAATCCAAAACCACTACAAAGGCCTTGTAAAGTGAATCTTTCTAGGTTTTGCACATCAAGGATGTCTCTCACAACCTTTATCATTGTTTGGGAATCAAATTTAAGGTTATAGACCCTATAATATGATTCTATGTGTCTAGGGTAGTAAATATGTTTACTATATCCTACTCATATGATAAAAATTCCCTATGTAGGCCTTATGTGGTAGTCTAGGGAATTTCCATGTTATAAGAGTGCTAAATAAAATTTACTTGTCCACCCCATGTATTTGGGTGCTTCTAGTAATATCCCCTAAAAAATTGGGCCAAGGTTGTACTCATAAATTTACTCTTCCCATTGGTCTAGGGATGAAAATAAATAGAATGCTTTAGATCTGTATCCATCCTTTGCTGCAATATTGCCCAAAACTTGCCAAGAAATATAGAGTCTTGATTAGGAACTGTTGAACTTGGGAAACAAAATGTACCCATATATTTTCAAAGAATAATTTAATTGCTTCATGGTCTACAATGGTATTATTTTGATGTCCTACTCACATGAAAAAGTTCCCATTTATAAGGCCTACACAGTGGATAAGGACCTATTGATGCCTAGAAAAATCCTAGGTACCGACAATAGGGATTCTCCCCAATAACCGTTCACAATTAGATCGTTTATTTTTTGGAATGGGGAAACTATCCAGTTAGTGACCTGACTACCATAGAATTAAATAAAGTATTAATTTTTTTTTACTGGTTGTGACCCGGTTCACCATTTCTGTAATTTTATATTTTATAATGAAATGCAAGTGCCTAGACTAAATGCAAGTGACCGATGAGTAAGAGCCTCACTAGAGATGCATAGGTTATTACCTCCTGTCTTACCGCTCTTACCTCACAATCACTTCTACAAATAAAAGAAACAAATAATCTATTCTAATATATTCTCTCTAACCTATCCCCAGTGGAGCAAAATTATACTTAATTAAGTAATGTACTATAATGATGTTAGTGGAATTCTACAGGTAGCTGTCAAATTCTACATACATAATTACAACAATAAAATATAAACAAAGGTATATTTGTTTTATTAGCACATTCATTACTCATTCATTTGCACAAGATTTCTAATAGAAAATAAAATCATTCATAAACTGCAGAAATAATTCAACAAGTTGGAACAATCTCACAGTTATGTAGCAAGCTAAAACAGAAATAGTTCACATTCAACAATCCACATCATCCATCTAGAAACTCTTACATTCCTTCCTCCAACAAAATTGGGTTCTCTTTATTTATAAAAGAAGTTGTTCTCATACAAATAGCTTCAGCATATGTACGCTAGAAAAAGTCCTTTCACATCTCTATTCTACCCCTATTTATACAATTTACATATGACTTTTTAGCTACCCTAGCCTCTTAAGCTTCCTTGACAATTCGATTGCAAATTTTTTTCTTCTAGTGACTTGCACTAGGAAAATAACAATAGAATAAGATAATCTACAAATATTTCCACATGTAAACAAGTCAAAACTTAGGAGGGCCCAACTAATCTTCCAATAAACACTTTCCATGCAATAACTTCTTCTTTGATGACTCAATAGTCCACTGTCTCTAGAAACAATGCAGTTACTTCATGTTTTTCTAGCTGGGATTCTATTTATTTTAGCTTTGGTGAAGTCTGCCTCAACAAATCCTCAAAGAGATATTTATGGACCGAAGCTTGCACAACCCATATTTCGATTGATTCCTCACCAATGTTTTTGATCTTCTGAATTCTTTGCTCATCTGTCTGCAACTTGTCTTGGAGATTCTTAAAATGTTGATCTTTGTCTGAAAAATTATGAAACGGATTTGCTACTAAAGCTTGACATTTATTGTGTGTTGTGCAAATATTCTTGTATAATTTCTTACACTTTTCCACAGTATTTTCAACTACTGTGTTCAATATTTATGCTTCTCTATTGCTGAAATCCAAGAGTGCCAACTCCATCTTCAATCCTTTTGTAGTCTTTTGGGTCATGTTGCCAAGCAATGATGCATTGGTTCCAATCCAAGCTAACTGACTTTGCACAAGTTCTGTAACTTCTAATAACCTTTTTTGGAACTCCCATGAGTTGTTTGTTATCTCCGTTAGTCTAGAATATATCTGCTTAATATTATATACTTCTTCTTCTTCTTATATACTTCTTCTGCAAAAGAAAAACTTGAATTTGGAATGGAGTAAAACTGATCTTCTTTTCATTAGCTATTTTGAGTTGTTTCTCTAACAGGTTGTTCTGTGTTTCTAATTCTTTTGCTCATTGGTTGGCTGCATTTTTCTGCGTTTCCAAATCTGACACCTTGCTTTCGAGGTCTCTTTTTTCTCCCTCAGTGATTGCACTTGATAGTATTAGTGCATCCTTATATGACTCTAGATCTTGGCATGCTTCCCCGAGTCTTTCAAAAGATGACAAACTATCATCATAATTCCTGTTCAATTGCTATCCTTCTGTTCTTTCTCTTACCATAGTTTCTTTTAGCTGTTTCATTTTCTCTTTGTAATATTCAACATCCTCGACCATCCTACCAACATTATTTACATTGGCTTGTGTTGTTGCTACACTTGCCATCAAAATAATTCGAGGATATTCATTTGTCCCTTGAGTTTAGACTGTTAAGGGAAACTTGGCTTCCTGTCATTCACCAAATGACTCTAGACTGGTAAGGGAAACTTGGCTTCCTGTAATTGTGCTACTTAATGGGACAAAAGAATCCACCTGATTATCATGGGCTTGGTCTTGCTGCAGATTCTCCATGTCCTAATATTCCTGTTCTTTCCTTTTTAGTTCTTCAGCTTCCTTCTTTGCCTCTTCTCTTATCCTGTCAACTGCTTCCTTTTTCCTTGTTATCAACCCAAATGGCACTTCTCCATCTAAGTGCCGACATTTCTATGTTGGCACACAAAAGGACATTTATGGATTCAAGGTTTCCTAAAACACTATAGATGGGCATGTTATGAAATACATTCATTATCCATCCAGATGCCACTTTTACCTTTTAATATGTCAATTGTTGTACGTGCATTTTCCTATATGCAACCCACATACATATGCAACTTTTCCTGCAGCATGTCATGTACTATACACGAGTATTTTTCATTGCAACCCGCGTACAGATCTGTACGCGGGTTTCCCTTAGAGAAACTCGCGTGTCATACGCAGTTTGCTAGTATCAATACTCACGTACGCTTTTCTTTGACATTAAAAATAATAAATCGTGATTATTTGAGATTTGTTAAGCCCTTAACTATAACCATCTTAACTATCTCAACCTCCTCAACCCTCAAAACTGCCTTATTTCACTAAGTATAAATAAAGGACTTGGGGAGGATATAAATGAATCATACTTCGAGAGAAAAGTTATGCTGGTGGTATCTATTCAGAAGTCTTTGGAGCAACAGAACTTAGAATCATTTGGTTGCAGAGGAGTCCTTGTCTCAGGCATTGGGTTGTAACCTTAACTCATTCACTATTCTTAATAAAGAGAATCCTTATTCCAAATGTGTTTTGAATGTCTTTCATGTATCATGGTTTGATGAATATTTATGATTAAGCACTCTATATACTATTTATCTAACATGTCCTATATACATGTATAAGCTTGCACTTGGTGGATTTTGCTCTTTACAAGTGAAGGAGAAACACCCCTGAAAGCTTTGGAGGAGAAGCAGAGTGGAAGAAGACAAAGCTAGGACCAGCCGTCGTGAATCGGGTGAGTCTATCCTATCTTCTTGTTTCCTTTCTGTACTTTAAAGTTGATTTCCTGCAAGTTTTAAGAGTATGTTGGTGACCCCAGACCTTTAGTTATAAGTTTTTTATTCCTGAACAACAGAACTGGTGACTCCATTGGGGACCCCAGACTGTTGTAGGTTATTTCTGTTACCCTTGACCAGTCTTTCCCTTGAGTTTGTGTGTGGTATCTTGTCTTGGTTCATGCTTACCATAGTGTTTGAAGGCCTTGTGGATTTTCCTTCTTTTTGAGAAAATTTTGTACCTATACGCGGGTTGCTCTTATACACAATCGCATACAGAGGCCTGCGTACGCGAGTTGCTCTCTAGGGAAGTCACGTACAGTACACGAGTTGCCTTTATACATAGTCATGTACAAGCCTTGAAATAGGGATTTTACGGCTAGGTTTTGCTTGTCCCTGTTCTTTCATGATTCTTGTTTGTTAGTTGGTCTTCCTTATAACCACTGTGTTGTTAGTTTGATGACCTTGTTGGCCACACCTGTGCTTTCCTATAAATCCCCTAAGTTTATTTTGTTTGGATTGTCTTCTGTTTTCATTTTGAAGTAGGTTTTCCTGTTTGGGTTATAGGTTCAAGTGTAGGTTGTCTGAATCCATGATCAGGGTTCTAGACATTTTTTATCCCAGTCTATTTTTGGATAGTGATTGGTGTGCCACTTGCCTTTGTGTGATCTCAGTGTTTTACTTACATTGTTTCTGCCCAAGCTAGGGTTCCAAGTCTTCCTTAGGTGGTTGATTTCTTGGTCTTTTTAATCCATTTACTTCACTTTGCTCATTTTATACAGTTTGTTTAATTCAAGCATACTCAAGTTTTTTGTGCATTTAGGTGCATAGTAGTTGTCTATTTGCTTTTGCTAACATTACTTACTTGCATTAGTTGATAGGTTGTTTCTCTTTTGCATTTATAAAAGAAAATGATAAAAAAACACACATTTGCTTTATATACATGTAGATTAGGTTTTTAGTCTAGATTGCATGGCATATCATTGTTTTTGAAAAAAAAAAATTTGATCTTTTTTGGCTTTCAAGTTTTCTATTTTGAAAAAAAGAAGAGAATAGTTTTTGCTTTTTGCATTTCATTTCTCTTTGCTTAGTCATTTTGTTTCAACTTTGGGGCAAAACACCACATAAGTTTCACGCCATTTACCCTTTGACTAAAAATAACCCTTGAAATAAATGATATAATTTAAAAATTATTAGTAAGTTTTATTTTATAGGGTCATACACCAACTAGCTCAAGCTAGACTTGTGGGATAGGGAGTTTAAACTCCCCACAAGTATAAAATTTCAGACGTAGTTGGCCAATCACTAGGTAAACACTTTTCTACATTGATTGTATCTGGGAAGCTGCTCTCAAACGGGAGTTAAGCACGAGGCTGCGTGGACACTTGAACTGAGGAGATAACCCTCTGATTCCTTGTCAAAGCATAGACCAAGGTTTTTGCACATCTGGGATTCTGTCTTAGATAGGGTTTTAGACTTTGCTACCCTGCCCATGCATACGAAACAGGCTTGTGACTATCCCCCCAGACTGTCAATATAGTTAAGGTAGCCTTTAGTCTCTTTGACATCTAGGGTTCATACACAGGTACACCAGAAGGCTATTTCTAGTTGACCTTGGACGGGTTTGGAAGGTAACCTCGGTAGAAGGATTGAGAGGGTGGTGGGTGATTCCTCTACTTGTGCCTAAGAACATATACAGGGATGCCAAGTAACTGTCTATCATCTTTCTTTTGGAAAGTATATCTTATACCTATTTTTCTATTTTGGCTTTAGGAATTTTTAGTGAGTGTTGTGTGGTTTGTTTGTACTTATTGTGCCTTTAGGTGTATCCTTTGTAAGTTTGGCTTCCTTTCAACCTCAGAATCTATCTTATTATTTGAAACTATGGCTAACACCCCTTTGAACACCAAGCAATAGATCCCCATGCTGGGAACTCCTTGTACTATTCCACTAACAAGGAATGTTGGTGATCCCTTGATGGCACCCTGAATCTACTTGGATTCACCCTAGGGCTACCGGTGTGGTTGTTTTCCACTCCAATTGTCGTGAATGCTCCTGATGCTTCTCAAGTAATCTATTTATTTCAAGGGCATCAAAACATCACTTCCCCTTCACATGTAGTTAATTCTCCTACTCCTTCTACCTCATGCGATGAAAGTACTGATACTAGTAATCGATAGTTTAAAAGGAGTAAAAAAAGAAGGAATAGGAAGAAGGAACATAAGCAAGGGGGCACTCGTTCAACCTCTGCGGGTCATGTTGGATCTAGTCTCTTAGCCTCTGCAAGCGATGCTGGGGGCAGTCTATCAGCCTCTGCAAGCCATGTTGGGGGCAGTCTCTCAGCCTCTATAGTTCATGTTGAAGACAATTTGTCAGCCACTGCAAGTCATGTTGACACTGTTGAAAAGACTACCCATTCAAAACACAAGCCCAAGTTTCCTTGTAATATTTGTGAGGGAGACCACCTTACTTATAAATGCCCTTCTATTGAAGAGGTAAGAAGAGCCTGGTTTCATGGTCATCCCATCTTTGAACAAACTATAGTTTCTCAACAACCTACTCAACCTTTGTTTGATCAAGCGGTCATACCAATCTTAGATTTGGTCGATTCCACTCCTCTTTCGGAGAGTGATCCTAATGTGATTGAACCAATATCATCTTTGGTCAATCCCACTATCCCTATGGAGAGTGAATTTGATGAAGCGGTTGAATCGATTTTAGTATCAATCAATCCCACTCTTCCTTTAGAGAGTGAAGTGTTTGCTAGTCACATTTTCTTCACTGCCAATTCAGAACTTGCTGAACAAGGGGGCACTAAACTCATTTCGGATCAACCCCCACCAATCTCTCAGATTGCTTCCTTTGATTGGGATAGCCTAGTTGAGCCATGCCTTCCTTCTAATGCACCTTTCCAGATAAAGGTCAAAGTTGAATCATACACGATTGCTCGGTGTATTGTTGATGAAGGAGCCTCAGTTAGTCTCTTTTCTGCTCGTGCTTGGCAAGGCATGGGATCTACCAGCCTTGTGTCGACCTCTAGTCAGTTACTAGCATTTGATAGAGGAACTAATATATCCTTGGGAATTCTTTCTCAAACACCTGTCACTTTGGGTGGAAAGACCGTCCTAGCTGACTTCATGGTGATAGAAGACCCCCTGGACTTCAATATGATCCTTGGATGTGATTATATCTATGACATGCAAGCTGTGGTGTCAACATTTTTTCATGTGATGTACTTTAATCATGGTGAAGAAATTGTCACTATCGATTAGTTGGATTTTCTTGATCCTTCTTCTGACCCAACTAGAGACCAGGTTTTTCCTTTATTGATTCCCAGTGTTTCTATAGACGCTACCCTACCACAGGTGAGATATGTGGCCTCATGTCCTTTACATTCAATTGCTACTAAGAAGCAACCTCTGTTTTCATGCTTACCTTCTCGGGACTTGGTCCCAGCAGTTGACCAGGTGAGTCATTCTATACAGACTGTGGAGCCTAATCTCCACTCTGTCAATCCATTTGAAAGTTTAGACATGTGTTCTATCTCGAATGATCTCCTTCCTTCAGATGAAGTCTTCCTAGAGTCTTTGATACAGTCTCACCTTCTTTTGGATGTTGGTTCAGTTGTGACTAAGTCTAACCCTGACTTGCTTAATAAGCTTGATATTTCTATTGATCGATCTCCTTCTATTGGTCTTGTTGAGTCTTCAAACTCTCCCTTTGATCAGCAAGTCAGTGATCTTGATGAGTTTGATTTTTCTTATGAATTTTTCAACTCTTGTGATATTGAGTTTGTTCCTGTAGATTCTATATCCCTTGTTGATTTTTTCTCTCCTTCTGAGGTTGATCTTACTGATTATAAACCCTCGAGACTTGGTTCTATAGAATCTTCTTCAGTTGATTCTACCTTGACTTTACCTTTTATAGAAGATAGCAAAGTCACGTGTGTTTCTTCTGAATATGATCCTGATGTTGTTGTTTCTTGGAGACAAGATTCTTAGTTGGATTCACAACTGTTTACTGGCCTCGCCTTGTGTTTCAAGTTGTAATTTCATTTGCATGTGCCCTTCTCATGCTTATGAGCCTAATTCCATCTTCCACGCTTTTAGCTCGTTGTATAAGCCCTCATCTTTTTTCTCATTGTCGCTGAGCCTTGTATCATTTTGCCTTTGCAACTTGACACCTTTTACCCTGAGGAGACGTTCCCTAAGTGTCCTTATCTTGCTCACTTTCCTTGAATTATGCATAGGTTTGTTCCTTGCGCTTGCGCTTGGAACTAGTTTCTACTACCTATGACACTCGTCTCCTCGCATTTAGAGCATTCTTTCTGCTCTCGTTCGACCTCATTAAAAACAGTAAGGAGGATGCGAGTTGAAATTTTCTGACTCGTTAAAACTTCATGGGAAAGATACTGAGTTTATTTATGCCCAATTCTGACTCCTCAAAATAGACTTGACTGCCGAGTAAACTTGTCCGTTCAGGCGCATTAAGAATATGTAAACGGGCATCCACATTGGTGGTAGGTTATATCTTTCTCGGACCATGTGGAATAATATGAGAAAGGAACACCCTCTTTTCTTTAGAATTGAGAAGAGTATTCTCAGGCATAGGTTTATTGATTTTCTGGACCTGAGGGACTAAACTTATGGAAAAGGAAGCCTTGGTATGAGCTTAGTTTTCTCTTTTTTGTGCTCTGGACCAAAACATGAAAAATATTTTGAGTGTACTTTATGTCTTTGTCATGATCATTAAACCCTAAAGAACAAAGCATTGATTTTACTGTTGTAAGCCCCATTTCTCATAATCAAATGGATCTTTCTGAGTGATCTTTCCTTCCTTCACACTCGTAAAACTCAAGCTATATGCTGCTTTTGAAGGAGCGTTGGGTAGGTGGTAATTTAACCTTTTTTGGACCTTCTTGACTAAATACGAAAAAGGTGTGCCTTACTTCTTTGGAAGCTAAGATATTTCTTCTATGGTTTGTTTTATACTTTTCCGGCCTCAGGAGACTAAATTGGATGAAAACGCACCCCCCTAGATTCTTCTTTGGAGTTTTTAGATTCTCTAAACTATGAAAACATTACTAAGCATGTACTAGTTTGCGCTCATTAAATCCATGAATCAGTGACACTATTAAGCATTATTTTCTCTTCTCTTTAAGCTTGTTAAAAAATGAAGAGAGATCCAAGTTGACTTTCCTGGACTCATTAAAATTTAACAGGGAAGGTAAGGAAGAAATTTTCTCTTGTTTTTAGTTAGTGGCAGCATATCATCCTTAAACATAGCACTCTTTGTTTTTTCCAATACCCATGTCTCAGTGTTTACTTTCAGTTCAGCTATTACTTCGAGTTTATTACTTCTCCTCTTGTCTGTTATACCTGGGGAATCTGATCATGTCTCCTACATGACAGATAAGTCTAGTTGTTCTATCTATAAATTTAAAAGCTACCTTGGGTCATCTCTGTGTCGTGGTCACTGTTCAAGGACTCAACCCAATGTTTGATCTTCATCTTGATCCCGTCATTGTTATATCTGTTATATCTTGTGTCTCCCTTCCTTTGCCTAGTTCCTAGTCACTCTTGTGATCCGTTGGAGGATCTATTGCCTTCCTTATCACAGTATGGTTCCACTTCAGTACTTCCTGATGACAAAGACCTAGAGTTTTGATGATAGTACCTCAGGATTCACTACCATCATTGGTGAATTCCTTTGCTTCAATTGTCGATTATCACCAATTGATTGACAAACTGTTGAATCCTTTCCATGTTCAACTTCATCCTACACTTATTCACATGGCTTGGATTGTACAGGTTCTTTGGGATTGTTTATGAAGACCTTAGTTCCTCACCTATGGACTAAGTTGTGCAAGATTATGTTCCATTTATGTCCACAGCTTCCAGATCTTTGAATATTCATCATTACAATATATTGTGGTTTCGATCCACCTTTGTAATATATGTGGTCTTGTACCCATATCATATGATGTAATCAAATATTGTAAAGGAGCTAGTGTTAAAGTATATTGAACATAGCATCCTAAGATATGACTTTGTATATAACATTATTATGTATTTGTTTCAGGTACTACCTCTGCTCCATTTGATTTCTTAGTTCTCCAAAGATAAATATTATAATGTATTTCGGCAATCGCTTCCCTCTAACCTCACACATTAGGGGGCATCTATTATCAACCCAAATGGCACTTCTCCGTTCGAGTGCTGACATTTCTATGTTGGCGCACAAAAGGACATTTATGGATTGAAGGTTGCCTAAAAAACTATAGATGGGCATGTTATGAAATACATTCATCATCCATCCAGCTTTCCATTTTTACCTTTTAATATGTCAATTGTTGTACACGCCTTTGCCTATATGCAACCCGCGTACATACGTGACTTTTCCTACAGCATGTCATGTACTGTATAGGAGTATTTGTCATTGCAACCCACGTACAGATCTATACACAGGTTTCCCTTAGAGAAACTCGCATGTCATACATGAATTTCTAGTATCAATACTCGCGTATGCTTTCCTTTGACATTAAAAATAATAAATCGTGTTTATTTGATATTTGTTACGCCCTTAACTATAACCATCTTAACTGTCTCAACCTCCTCAACCCTCGAAACTGCCTTATTTCACTAAGTATAAATAAAGGACTTGGGGAGGGTATTAATGAATCATACTTGGAGAGAAAAGTTATGCTGGTGGTATCTATTCATAAGTCTTTGGAGCAGCAAAACTCAGAATCCTTTGGTTGCAGAGGAGTCCTTGTCTCAGGCGTTGGGTTGTAACCTTAACTCATTCACTATTGTTAATAAAGAGAATCCTTATTCCAAATGTGTTTTGAATGTCTTTCATGTATCATGGTTTGATGAATATTTATGATTAAGCACTCTATATACTATTTATCTAACCTGTCCTATATACATGTATAAGCTTGCACTTGGAGGATTTTGCTCTTTACAGGTGAAGGAGAAACACCCCTGAAAGCTTTGGAGGAGAAGCAGAGCAGAAGAAGACAAATCTAGGACCAACCCTCGTGAATCGGGTGAGGCTATCCTATCTTCTTGTTTCCTTTTTGTACTTTAAATTTGATTTCCTACAAGTTTTAAAAGTATGTTGGTAACCCCATACCTTGGATTATAAGGTGTTTATTCCTGAACAACATTCCTCCTTTCTTATTCTTCCCTTCGCCTTTGTTCCTCCTAATCTCTCTATATTTGTTCTTCTTATTCTTTCTTCCTTTGTGCCTCCTCAGGTATTAATTTCTCAGCTTCTTTGACTAACCTTCGGGATTCCTCCTTCTTATTCTTGGAAGCTTCTTTCTCCTGTGTCTGTTGTTCGGAGTTGCTACTGCTACTACCTTTGCCTCCCGTGGTTCTGATATTTTTCTTGAACCTTTTTTCAGAGCAGTGATGCTACATGAATGTCGGTATACCTTCTCATCCTCGTCGAAGTGATCAAAATATTTGAAATGTACTCCCATGGATGCACATTATTTTGATACTTTGTCCCAAGCATTGTTTATGTGGAATCTTTTCTCTGTGAAATGAAAGTTTCCTAGTTCTTTAACAAAATCAAGAGCACTCTTTACCTTGGTAAAATTATAACCACCAATGCAAAATGGAAACGGTGGGTAGAAGACCTTATTCATATCAAACAAAAATTTATATAAACCATCTATGTATAACTACCTTACCACCTACTTATGGATGACATAATCAGTGGCATATCTAGGCAACAATGAAGGGGCTTTGGATCCTCCATACATCCTTAAGTATAAACCTTCCTTGGAGATAAAATAATCCCCATATTCACTTACAGTCTTTAGTTCTCCTTCATACATGTAGTTACATTCTTTAAGGAAAATCAACTCATATAATGGTATCAAAAAATCTTCATAGATAGCTTTGTAAAAACTCAAGTACTTATGTTCCCACAAGAGTTGATATGCGGAGTACACAGGGGTCTTGGTTGGATACCAATCACAGTTTAAATTTGGGAATGAGTGGGTGTATAAAATACAGTCAATCAAGAAGAAACCCATGTAGAACTCAGAATTTCTTTGGGTCAGACCCCCTAAAGCTGCAACTATGCACGATGAGAGGCTATTAGCCATGATGTCTTCCCAGTTGAATATGTTTCCTTGTATGGCCACATGATCTATTATTGGAATCTAGCTTACTTTATAAAATTTCTCGTTTGTCCAGCCAAAAATCCAATTCAACATTAGGGTTATGAGATGGTACAGGATGCGCAAATTAGCAATCTCATATTCTCCTGAATTTTTGTGGAGAAACTACTTCCCAGACAACATCATCTTCTTAAAACAGTCAATCATGTCCAAATCCATATCCTTTATCCAATTATCTCTCATGAAATCCTGGGGTGTCGGTAGCTTGCATGCTATGGCTATGTAGGCAAGGTTGAAAGAGGCAAAAGCCTTCTTTTTTGTGTTAATTACGATCATAATAGCTACATCCACCCGAGATAGGATCCAACGGAAAACTTTAGCACACGAGAAAATCTCAAGGCGTGTAGCCAATTTTGTAATGGAGGATCTTTTGATGCTTACATACAACGATATGTCTTCTAAACCTACATCTAGGATAGTCTTGGGTTTGATCATCTTGTAAATTTTCCCCCATTTAAATTATGGATCAACCCCTATGATAGACTTCGTGTCTTCGTAGATAATTTCCATTTTGGACACAATCTCTACATCTAGATCATCTCCTGTGGCCTGAGCGTTCATTTTCTTTTTCTTTGGCAAGGTTCTATGAAGGCCGATAATGTAACACAACATACCAAGAAATGACTTAAAATTTATTTGGTCTGGAATCATGCATTCATTATTGATGAAATCTACAGAACATACACACTATATCTGAAATGAAAAATTGTAAATGAAACATAAAGAACCAACATAAGATTGTATTTAATAAGACAGTGTTTACTAACTCATCCTGGAACATCTCAAAAATGCTTCGTGAGGAAAAAAAGAAATTTATTCAACTACTTTAAAAACCATAAGGTGAATGATAGGTTATGGCTAGACCATTCCATAAGAAAAAGTTCTCATGTCACATGGATTTTGGAACTCAGGTTTTGGAAACACAACAGCCACTTGAGGATTTCTACCGAAATCCTTCTGTGTACCATATGAATGGGATTTTCTACTGGCTTGATACTCACATTTTACTCTAAACGAACAAATCAAGAAATCCCCCCTCAACAACCAATGGAAAATCTTACAGTGGCTCAGTGGCTTTGACAACAATGGGCCGGCCTAAACCTTAACCTCAATCAACCGGGGAAACCTCCTCAACCATACTTCTTCCAACGGTGATATCCTACCCATAAAAATATCGATCAGGTGAGGCACAATCGATGAAACATTCAACTAGACAAAACCCCACCAATGCTTGAGTCTAACATGGTCTGAGCGGTGAGGCCGAGTACAGCGGAGCAGGTGAGAAAGGGCCTCTAAAACCGAGAAACCTTCTAGAGGTTGGAGAACCTTAAAATCCAAATGCAAAGGCCCTCTAAGAGTTTGGATACAACTATAAATACCACGGGCTATGGAAAACCCTAAATCCGTAAAACCTTGAAACACTTTTTTTCCCCACTAAAAAAAAAACAAAGTGGTGATTAGGGTGGAAACTGAATCTTACTTGGTAGAAAATCTTGACAGTTGGTGAGCAAAACAAATTGTATCGTTGGCTTGATCTCAGTGGCGCTTGATAGCTTGGAGCGCTCCAAACAGTAGGTGAAAATAACCATAAAGCAAATCCTCCAATACTTAGATAGGAAACAATCGTGGAAAGGAATTAATGCAGTAGCTGGGTGATTAAATGAATGAGGATAAAACATCATTTAGTGCCAAAGGTAAAAAACTTTATCGACAAAAAACCATCCGAATAGGCGAACAAAACAGAGGAGGTCGCGACAGTGTTAGATGGACTCACAGGGCAGATTTGATGCTATTAGATAACATTCGACACTCCAACTGATGATAATACTATTGGCAGGATCCTTAAATCTTTATTGGTGGTGAAAATAAAGATCACCTACGACGGCATCGGTGACCGATGAGTAAGAGCCTCACTAGAGATGCATAGGTTATTACCTCTTGTCTTACCGCTCTTACCTCACAATCACTTCTACAAAATAAAAGAAACAAATAATCTATTCTAATATATTCTCTCTAACCTATCCCTAGGGGAGAAAAATTATACTTAATTAAGTAATGTACTATAATGATGTTAGTGGAATTCTACAGGTAGCTGTCAAATTCTACATACATAATTACAACAATAAAAGATAAACAAAGGTATAGTTGTTTTATTAACACATTCATTACTCATTCATTTGCACAAGATTTCTAATAGAAAATAAAATCATTCATAAACTGCAGAAATAATTCAACAAGTTGGAACAATCTCATAGTTACGTAGCAAGCTAAAACAGAAATAGTTCACATTCAGCAATCCACATCATCCATCTGGAAAATCTTACATTCCTTCCTCCAACAAAATTGGGTTCTCTTTATTTATAAAAGAAGTTTTTCTCATACAAATCTTCTTGTATAATTTCTTACACTTTTCCACAGTATTTTCAACTACTCTGTTCAATGTTTATGCTTCTTTGTTGCTGAAATCCAAGAGTGCCAACTCCATCTTCAATCCTCCTGTAGTATTTTGGGTCATGTTGTCAAGCAACGATGCATTGGTTCCAATCCAAGCTAACTGAATTTGCACAAGTTCTGTAACTTCTAATAACCTTTTTTGGAACTCCCATGAGTTGTTTGTTATCTCCGTTAGTCTAGACTATATCTTCTTAATATTATACACTTCTTCTTCTGCTTATATACTTCTTCTGCAAAAGAAAAGCTTGAATTTGGAATGGAGTAAAACTGACCTTCTTTTCATTAGCTATTTTCAGTTGTTTCTCTAACAGGTTGTTTTGTGTTTCTAATTCTTTTGCTCATTGGTTGGCTGCATTTTTCTGCGTTTCCAAATCTGACACCTTGCTTTCGAGGTCTCTTTTTTCTCCCTCAGTGATTGCACTTGAAAGTATTAGTGCATCCTTATATGACTCTAGATCTTGGCATGCTTCCCTGAGTATTTCAAAAGATGACAAACTATCATCATAATTCCTCTTCAATTGTTGTCCTTCTGTTCTTTCTCTTACCATAGTTTATTTTAGCTGTTTCATTTTCTCTTTGTAATATTCAACATCCTTGACCATCCTACCAACATTATTTACATTGGCTTGTGTTTTTGCTACGCTTGCCATCAAAAGAATTCGAGGATATTCATTTGTCCCTTGAGTCTAGACTGGTAAGGGAAACTTGGCTTCCTATCATTCACCAAATGACTCTAGACTAGTAAGGGAAACTTGGCTTCCTGTCATTGTGCTACTTAATGGGACAAAAAAATACACCTGATTATCATGGGCTTGGTCTTGCTGCAGATTCTCCATGTCCTAATATTCTTATTCTTTCCTTTTTAGTTCTTCAGCTTCCTTCTTTCCCTCTTCTCTTATCTTGTCAATTGCTTCCTTTTTCGTTGTTATCAACCCAAATGGCACTTCTCCATCCGAGTGCCGACATTTCTATGTTGGCACACAAAAGGACATTTATGGATTGAAGGTTTCCTAAAACACTATAGATGGGCATGTTATGAAATACATTCATTATCCATCCAGCTTGCCACTTTTACCTTTTAATATGTCAATTGTTGTACGTGCATTTTCCTATATGCAACCCGCGTACATATGCAACTTTTGCTACAGCATGTCGCGTACTGTACGTGAGTATTTGTCATTGCAACCCGCGTACATATCTGTACGTGGGTTTCCCTTAGAGAAACTCACATGTCGTACGCAGGTTGCTAGTATCAATACTCAAGTACGCTTTCCTTTGACATTAAAAATAATAAATTGCGATTATTTGAGATTTGCTAAGCCCTTAACTATAACCATCTTAACTGTCTCAACCTCCTCAACCCTCAAAACTGCCTTATTTCACTAAGTATAAATAAAGGACTTGGGGAGGATATTAATGAATCATACTTGGAGAGCAAAGTTATGCTAGTGGTATCTATTCAGAAGTCTTTGGAGCAACAAAACTTAGAATCATTTGGTTGCAGAGGAGTCCTTGTCTCAGGCATTGGGTTGTAACCTTAACTCATTCACTATTGTTAATAAAGAGAATCCTTATTCCAAATGTGTTTTGAATGTCTTTCATGTATCATGGTTTGATGAATATTTATGATTAAGCACTCTATATACTATTTATCTAACATGTCCTATATACATGTATAAGCTTGAACTTGGAGGATTTTGCTCTTTACAAGTGAAGGAGAAACACCCCTGAAAGCTTTGGAGGAGAAGCAGAGCAGAAGAAGACAAAGCTAGGACGAGCCGTCGTGAATCGAGTGAGTCTACCCTATCTTCTTGTTTCCTTTTTGTACTTTAAAGTTGATTTCCTGCAAGTTTTAAGAGTATGTTGGTGACCCCAAATATTTGCCGTACAAGGTGTTTATTCCTGAACAACAGAACTGGTGACTCCATTGAGGACCCCGGACTGTTGTAGGTTATTTTTGTTACCCTTGACCAGTCTTTCCCTTGAGTTTGTGTGTGGTATCTTGTCTTGGTTCATGCTTACTATAGTGTTTGAAAGCCTTGTGTATTTTCCTTCTTTTTGAGAAAATTTTGTACCTATACGTGGGTTGCTCTTATACACAGTCGCATATAGAGGCCTGCGTATGCGAGTTTCTCTCTAGGACAGTCGCATACAGTACACGAGTTGCCCTTATACACAGTCATGTACAAGCCTTGAAATAGGGATTTTTCAGCTAGGTTTTGCTTGTCCTTGTCCTTTCATGATTCCTGTTTGTTAGTTGGTATTCCTTATAAGCACTGTGTTGTTAGTTTGATGACCTTGTTGGCCACACCTGTGCTTTCCTGTAAAGCCCTTGAGTTTCTTTTGTTTGGATTGTCTTATGTTTTCATTTTGAAGTAGGTTTTCCTATTTGGGTTATAGGTTCAAGTGTAGGTTGTCTAAATCCATGATCAGGGTTCTAGACATTTTTTATCCCAGTCTATTTTTGGATAGTGATTGGTGTGCCACTTGCCTTTGTGTGATCTCAGTGTTTTACTTACATTGTGTCTGCCCAAGCTAGGATTCCAAGTCTTCCTTAGGTGGTTGATTTCTTGGTCTTTTTAATCCATTTACTTCACTTTGCTCATTTTATACAGTTTGTTTAATTCAAGCATACTCAAGTTTTTTGTGCATTTAGGTGCATAGTAGTTGTTTATTTTCTTTTGCTTACATTACTTACTTGCATTAGTTGATAGGTTGTTTTTCTTTTGCATTTATAAAAGAAAAAGATAAAAAAACACACATTTGATTTATATACATGTAGATTAGGTTTTTAGTCTAGATTGCATGGCATATCATTGTTTTTTGAAAGAAAAAAAAAATTGATCTTTTTTGGCTTTCAAGTTTTCTATTTTGAAAAAAAGAAGAGAATAGTTTTTTCTTTTTGCATTTCATTTCTCTTTGCTTAGTCATTTTGTTTCAACTTTGGGGAAAAACACCACATAAGTTTCACGCCATTTACCCTCTGACTAAAAATAACCCTTGAAATAAACGATATAATTTAAAAATTATTAGTAAGTTTTATTTTATAGGGTCATACACCAACTAGCTCAAGCTAGACTTGTGGGATAGGGAGTTTAAACTCCCCACAAGTATAAAATTTCAGACGTAGTTGGCCAATCACTAGGTAAACCCTTTTCTACATTGATTGTATCTAGGAAGCTCCTCTCAAATGGGAGTTAAGCACGAGGCTGCGTGGAGACTTGGACTGAGGAGATAACCCTCTAATTCCTTGTCAAAGCATAGACCAAGGTTTTTGCACATCTGGGGATTCTATCTTAGACAGGGTTTCAGGCTTTGCTACCCTACCCATGCATATGAACCAGGCTTGCGACTCTCCCCCCAGACTGTCAATATAGTTAAGGTAGCCTTTCATCTCTTTGACATCTAGGGTTCATACACAAGTACACCAAAAGGCTATTTCTGGTTGACCTTGGACGGGTTTGGAAGGTAACCCCGGTAGAAGGTGTGAGAGGGCGGTGGGTGATTCCTCTGCTTGTGCCTAAGAACATATACAGGGATGCCAAGTAAATGTCTATCATCTTTCTTCTGGAAAGTATATCTTATACTTGTTTTGTCTATTTTGGCTTTAGGAATTTTTAGTGAGTGTTGTGTGGTTTGTGTATACTTAGTGTGCCTTTAGGTGTATCCTTTGTAAGTTTGGATGCCTGTCAACCTCAGACTCGGTCTTATTGTTTGAAAATATGGCTAACACCCCTTTGAACACCAACCAAGAGATCCCCATGCTGGGAACTCCTTGTACTATTCCACTAACAAGGAATGTTGGTGTTCCCTTGGTGGCCACCCTGAATCTACCTGGATTCACCCTAGGGCTACCGGTGTGGTTGTTTTCCACTCCAATTGTCTTGAATGCTCCTGATGCTTCTCAAGTAAGCTCTTTATTTCAAGGGCATCAAAACATCGCTTCCCCTTCACCTATAGTTAATTCTCCTACTCCTTCTACCTCATGCGATGAAAATATTGATACTAGTAATCGATAGTTTAAAAGGAGTAAAAAAAGAAGGAATAGGAAGAAGGCACATAAGCAAGGGGGCACCCGTTCAACCTCTAAAGGTCATGTTGGACCTAGTCTCTTAGCCTCTGCAAGCCATGCTGGGGGCAGTCTCTCAGCCTCTGTAAGCCATGTTGGGGGTAGTCTCTCAGCCTCTATAGTTCATGCTGAAGACAATTTGTCAGCCATCGCGAGTCATGTTGACACTGTTGAAAAGACTACCCATTCAAAACACAATCCCAAGTTTCCTTGTAAGCTTTGTGAGGGAGACCACCTTACTTATAAATGCCCTTCTATTGAAGAGGTAAGAAGAGTCTGGTTTCATGGTCATCCCATCTTTGAACAAACTATAGTTTCTCAACAACCTACTCAACCTTTGGTTGATCAAGCGGTCAAACCAATCTCATATTTGGTCGATTCCACTCTTCTTTCGGAGAGTGATCCTGATGTGATTGAACCAATATCATCTTCGATCAATCCCACTCTCCCTATGGAGAGTGACTTTGATGAAGGGGTTGAATCGATTTCAGTATCGATCAATCCCACTCTTCCTTTGGAGAGTGAAGTGTCTGCTAGTCACATTTTCTTCACTGCCAATTCAGAACTTGCTGAACAAGGGGGCACTAAACTTGTTTTGGATCAACCCCCACCAAGCTCTCAGATTGCTTCCTTTGATTGGGATAGGCTAGTTGAGCCACGCCTTCCTTCTAATGCACCTTTCCAGATAAAGGTCAAAGTTGAATCATACACGATTGCTCGTTGTATTGTTGATGAAGGAGCCTCAGTTAGTCTTTTGTCTGCTCGTGCTTGGCAAGGCATGGGATCTCCCAGCCTTGTGGCGACCTCTAGTTAGTTACTGGAATTTGATAGAAGAACTAGTATAGCCCTGGGAATTCTTTCTCAAACACCTGTTGCTTTGGGTGGAAAGACCGTCCTAGCTGACTTCATGGTGATAGAAGACCCCCTGGACTTCAATATGCTCCTTGGATGTGATTATATCTATGACATGCAAGCTGTGGTGTCAACATTTTTTCGTGTGATGTACTTTAATCATGGTGAAGAAATTTTCACTATCGATTAGTTGGATTTTCTTGATCTGTCTTCTGACACAACTAGAGACCAGGTTTTTCCTTTATTGATTCCCAGTGTTTCTATAGACGCTACCCTGCCACAGGTGAGCTATGTGGCCTCATGTCCTTTACATTCAATTTCTACTAAGAAGCAGCCTCTGTTTTCATGCTTACCTTCTCGGGACTTGGTCCCAGCAGTTGACCAGGTGAGTCATTCTATACAGACTGTGGAGCCTAATCTCCACTCTGTCAATCCATTTGAAAGTTTAGACATGTGTTCTATCTCGAATGATCTCCTTCCTTCAGATGAAGACTTCCTAGAGTCTTTGATACAGTCTCACCTTCTTTTGGATGTTGGTTCAATTGTGACTAAGTCTAACCCTGACTTGCTTAATAAGCTTGATATTTCTATTGATCGATCTCCTTCTATTGGTCTTGTTGAGTCTTCGAACTCTCCCTTTGATCAGCAAGTCAGTGATCCTGATGAGTTTGATTTTTCTTATGAATTTTTCAACTCTTGTGATATTGAGTTTGTTCCTGTAGACTTGTTGTGCCCTGACTCAACAGCCTTAAAAAAAAAAAAAACATATTTCATGAAACAAAATCTTATTTTGTTTTGATGAAATGTTCGAGTTTCTTATAGCAAATCTACAGAACCGACAGCTACTGAAATGGTGACATTCCATGAGCTACTGAATCAGTGAAATTCCATGTTTTTTTTAAAACCTTTGTGAACTATGGTTAGTGGAAAAAATCACTACATTGAAATCATTGTTTGGATGAATTACCTTTCAGATCATGGGGTAAGTTTTGGTTTTTACGCTTCTTACCATAAGTCTTCATCTGAGTATTAATCAACGGACAATTATTATTGGTTAATTGTAACTTGGGAAAAGTCCTAGAACATCAAAGGTTAAATATGCTATGCAGGGGTGCCTTATCCTAAGTTCATCTTTTAAACCCCGAGTCATAATTGCTCATACTATAAATGTTTAATGTCAATTTTTATAATATGCTCCATATTATGAAGGTTTGATGTTGGGTTTTATGGTTATGTCGCGTCATATGCTCGCCACCTTTGAAAGGTTTACATAATCATACAGTAAGGTGTATGCGTTAACATCCAAGGTTCAATCCTTATGATCGTTTTGACCTATGTCATCACCTCCGAAAATGATCCACTTACCGGAAAATTGATCTGGTATCATTACACTTGTACTTAACTTTGTCAATCATACTCAATGGCTAGTACATGCTTAGTGGCGTGGCTTCCTTCTCGTTCAACACTTGTAGCTAATGCTATGAGTCGTTGTATGTCGAGTACTCCGAATAAATAATGGTAACATGAGTTCATCTGGAGTCTTCACCGTCACTTCCATTACTCGATTTCCTTTCTGCATGATAATTCTCCTTCACCCATGTCGAGTTTACAGGGTTGTAGTCTGTGTTTATTCATGTCACATTTTGTTTATCACAGAGTTGGGTTTCATTGCTTGTGTTTCCTGCTCGGCTTCCATCCTGAATGCTCGCTCTCCAGCCTTCTGTCCGGTTGTATTCTGTGGTGTCCTCTCTGTGTGCTACTGCGTGACTCACGCTTGTAGTCATGGCACCGGTTGTTAGAGTTGAACCCAGTGACGTGAAACTCCTTGATGAGAACCCTAAGCTCTTGGCCAAGGTTGAAGCAGTTGGATGGTTTCCATTCATTCGCAAGTTCGTGGATTCAAACCCGGAGGTGACTAGGTTATTTTCCATGTCTTTGGTCGACGCCAGGGTTAGGGTGGCTGATCTCCAATTCAGGGTCGACGAACGCTCAGTTTCTTTAGCCACGGGCTTGTCATTGACGCGTGAACGATGGTTTAAATACAAGCAGATGGAGATCACCGAATGGAGACAAATGATGAAGAATCCCTGCCAGGATGTGTCCATTAGAACTGGTGTGTCGCGAAAGTACTTCAAGAAAGAATGGCAACCGGTCCTCGATGTTATTCACAGGTATGTGACCTGCGAAGGTTGTCTCTCCTCGGCTTACATATATCATCTTTGGTTAATGGATGTGTTCCTCGTTTTTCCTATTAACTTGCCATATTATTTAGTTCAGAGTATGACAAAAATGTCCTCGGCCATTAAGAAGGGGCCGAAGAACATTAGTCACAGCCTGTTTTATCATGGCCTGGTTAGGATGTTGATTGAAAGAGAGTTGTCCAAACAAAATCGGTCATGGGATGAGTTTCTTGAATCGAATGGCTTCTTGGCCTTCTGTCATTCTTAATTTGACTGTCCTGAGGAATGTGTTAGGCATTAAGAGCCTTCTTGAACTCTGGTTTCACCTGTGCACAAGTCTGTGTCAAACCCTGAAGAAAGTGTAAGCCCCAGCATTCACGATGATAGAATTCCCAATCCTATGAGTAGTCCTGATACTCCTATGCCTTCCAAGCGTAGGAAGAAAGCTTTAAATCTATCCCCTGTGACACTGAAACGTAATGAGGATACTTGCGAAATGAAGGGTAAAAGGCCAAATGTTATGGTCAATGGTAGGTTTACAAGGAGTATGGTGAACAAGGTTAGTGCTGTTAAGTCGGCCGTGAGCAATAATCTTGACATTGAAACGGTTGTGCTAGACGATGAGTAAGAGATACCTGTTTTAGCTGATTATGGTCTTGATATTGATCATGAGCCTTTCGTAAACCCTGCAGATAGTAGTCCTCATGTGTCTGATAAGAATCTTCAGGTAGACCTTGTGTTCGATTCCCCAATGAAGGGAAAGTCCGTTGAAGTTAATTTACCCGGGTCCTATCAAATTGGTGAAGTTGTTCACCCACTCTTTATCAGTTGTCTGCTAGATAAAATACATAGAATGGAAATAAAACTGATAGAGATGGTGACACATGATGATGTTGTCAAAGCTAAAAATTTGAGGCTAAAGGAGAAAGTTGATTCAGATAGTAATTGTCTGCTGCATCTAAAGAAACATAAGAATAGGTTGATTCGCAGAGTAATGAAATTGTAAAATGATAATCAGAAGAAGGAAGAAAAGATGCGTGAGCTAAATGCTCAGGTCACTCTAATGCAATTCAGGAGTCATTCGCAAAACCCGGCAAATGGTGTAAATATTCAGGTGTTTAATGCCCCTGTTAAACTATAATGTTTTGGGCACTTTTTCTATCGTATATATGTTTACGAAGGTTTCAGGTTTGAAGTTATAATCAAGTGATAATCAAGTTATTTTTTGTTACAGGTATTGGTTTGAATTTATTCATAGATTATATAGTTTACTTTATTTTATTTCGCTTTTGTGTGTGTTTTAATTGTTTTTCTTTACTATGTAGCATTGCAGGTGATATTGTTGATGCGTTTCTTTTGGATTTTGGCAATCGCTTATGTTCAGGATGATCCCTGGATAGTTGTGGACAGATCGATTGGCTACGTTGTTTCCCAGGTGTCACTACATCATTAGTGTCTTCATCGTTTATGATTTTGTGCTATAAATCGAATCTTTCCAATTTCAAAGACATTATAACGCATATAGAAAAATGACATGAGGCATTTGTCATTTTTAATGAAATTGGTTAAGATTTCGATTTTATAGTTTCCAGTTTTATAGAATTGTCTTCATGTGAAATAAT
This sequence comes from Pseudotsuga menziesii, assembly GCA_001517045.1. Taxonomy (NCBI): domain Eukaryota; kingdom Viridiplantae; phylum Streptophyta; class Pinopsida; order Pinales; family Pinaceae; genus Pseudotsuga; species Pseudotsuga menziesii. The sequence goes on along the minus strand of LPNX010729081.1, from coordinate 95,018 downwards.
TTGTATTTAAAGAAGACATGTATTACTGGATAGGGGGGTCGATAGTTGGGAAAAGGATATGACAAGATCACTGTAATTATTTCTTGTGACTTGAGACAATTTTTTGTCAGCAGCTACAGTACTTTTCATTGGTGATATCTATATATATGTTTACAGTATTTATACTATGCAAATGTATTTAGGATATCGTTTGATCTTGTCACTTTCTCTGTAGCATTTATGTTTTGTCATTATTTCTTTGATGAATTTTGCAAATACATCATATTTAATCTGTCGACTTACGCTGGTTTTGATTTACTTATATATGTCATATAGTAAATTTGATATTTTCATCAACCAATACATGTGACATACTTGTTCACTGTGTGATCTTGTTTAAATTCTGAATTTCTTCTAAATATTTTCTGGATTGTTAGCATAGTAGAATTATTGGCAATTTGATTCCAGGTTAATGTTTTCTACGCTCCTGATCAGGATAGGACATTTAGAATAGATTAATGATATTGTTCCTTTAGTTATTTTATTGAAAATCTATTGAATCAGATATTTACTTTTATATCACTACTAGGTCATTTTCTGATCTTGTGAATAATGTACATGTGTTTATATTGTATCTCTGTAATTCATTGAGTCTGTTAATATTTTATTAACTTTTATTATTGTATTATAAATTGATTGATTGAGTAGATAAATTTTGACTGATTAATTTTGTAATATACTAATTAATTTGACTAGTCTTATTTGTATATTCATAGGGATATTATAGATCTAATCGATAAACAATAGCTTTATTTTTCTCCTCTCCTGTATCTAGGAACAGCTTAAGGAAGGAAACGGGTCCTTAATCCCATCAGGGACAGCTATCTAATGACTGAGAGCATCTTGAAAACTCTCGGATCGGGTTCTCTCTTGGTTGACACTCGTGCCAATCCAGTCCGTCAACAATGGCGCTAGAAGGAGGGCCAGCTTAAGCAAATGGCTGATGAAAACAATCATGTTCACAAAATTAATAATCCCATTACCCCTCAAATACAGTCATCATCTCAACCACAAACATTCCAGTCATTAGATGAGACTCCGTTGAACGATACTGTTCAAAATCTCATTCATCAGTTCAATGCTAGTTGTGCCCATCCATCTGAAGAACTTGATCAGTTTGAACAGGCCATCAATGAATCCCGCAGGATTTTAACCAGAGCCTATTCGAATCTTACTGGCATCCAACCCACTGAAATTCCTCTTCCACAGATCAGACGTCCATGCACTCACCATACTGAGTCTACACCTGAAGAACAAAATCAACCGTTAGGTGTCCTCTCTAACTATCAATTATCACAGTCTCTAATAGGCACCAATCAACCTTCATCTTCTTCAGGACCACCTGCTACAGGAGGGTCTGTTCAACCACCATCACCGCCTCACTCACCTCCTCACTACACCTTCACCACCTCCAACACCAAAGAACATGGTAGGTGTAAACCCGAACCCCAATGCCAATATGCCATGGTTAGCTCAAGATGCAGTTGCTGTTCCAGGTGATCAACATCCTTTGCCAAAGCATCCTGAGAAATTATTGCCCAAGTTCAATCCTGAGCTGAAAGAGCCTACAGAAGATCATGTGAAAAAATTCATGCTAGCAATTCGGCTTCTAGATGTTGAACACGAAGATGTAGTCTGTCAACTTTTCCCTTACACATTTGAGGGCAAAGCCTTGACTTGGTATTTTTCACTTACCGCTGGTTCTATTACCAACTGGAATGAATTCGAGTTGGATTTCATGAACAAGTTTGGAGACGATAAGACTCCAGCTGTGTTGGTGTTATAATTGTCCAGGATCCGTATGGAAGCCAAGGAGAAGGTTAAATATTTTAACCAGTGGTTCTTGACCCTTAGAAACAGAATCCCTGCCACATCAAGGCCGGCTGAGGATGTCACTATTGAATTTTATACTTCATCCCTACCCATGTCCATGGCCATGTTTGTCAGGAGAGCTTCCAAGCCTACTCTCACCGAAACTTTTGATGAAGCCATTAAGGTTGAGAAAGACATGTTTTCTATTAAGACAAACCCTAGGGTAGACACTGATTCTGCATATTCTTCTCGCAAAAAGGATGAGAGTCCTTCCAAAACTGTAAATCCTAAGAAGAAGGGTCAAGATGCACTATACCTAGACAGTCTTCAAAGAGTCATAAAGAAACTATCCAATGAAATCATAGATTTGAAGAAAGGTACTTCTGAAAGTACTCTGAATAAAGAACCACCTAGACAGCCTTTTAGAAGACCATTTCAAAATATAGCTGCTAAACAGATTCCACCATCTGAAGCTAATAATGTGGATGAAATTAATAGTTTCCTAAAACTATTAGTCTCAGGCCTAGAAACATCAGCTGAAAGTAAAACCCAATCTTCAGGCCAGAATTCTGAAGATACCCAAGGCACTGATAATAACACTGATGATAAAAATCCTCAAGTTATTAGTCACTTCTGGGATACCACGGAATTGACTGATGATGAGGATGTGCCTGTTGTGAATGTCAATCAGCATCAATATAACACTAGAAGCAAGAAATATCAGCCCTCGGGGGAACCTTCTACAAAGTCTACAGATTACAGTTCAGCTGTCAAAACAAAAAACAAACCTTCCAATACTAAGTCTACACAATATCTTGATTTAGAATATGACTTGGTTGAGGATTTGAAGAAAATCAAAGCCAACATTTCTATCTATGAACTCCTTAAATTGCCTATGATTCAAGATAAGATGATGCAAGGGGTTTCTTTAGGTAAAAATGGCAAAACTTCCTCCACTCAAAATAGTTCTACTAATACTAAAGACAACACAACAAAATCTTCAGTCAATGCCTCATCCATAGGTAAGAAATCAGATTCCTCGACTCCTCCTTTTCTGCTTACATTTGAAATCTGCAATCGTAAAGTACACAATTGTATGATTGACTCAGGGGATTCTAAAAATGTTATGCCATATTCAGTATGCAAAAAACTTAACGCAGTCCCCGTGCCATGTGATACAAGTATTGTACAACTTGACCGATCTAATGTAAAGGTAATAGGAAAGTTGAACGAAGTACTGATAAGACTAGCCTCAAATCCTCAAGTTCATTTCATCATTGATATAATTGTTGCATATATCCTTGAGGCATATGGCTTATTCCTCAGCAGAGATTGGTCTGAAAAACTGAAGGGATATTTTGTGACGGACTGGTCACACTTATGGATACCTCATAATGGTCGTCCAAACAAAATCAGAATTGATCGAGAATGTTATATGAAGCACACGGTCACCGAACTGGATGACTCAAACGAACCAATGCTATTTACTGATACCATAATGGGAAATTACCTAGTTGATTCGTTCTTTGGAAACCTTGAGGCCGAAACTTCATCAGTCTAAGATTCGGAACAACAATCTGAAGTTTTCCATTTTACACAAGTTCCGAACGAAAGTCCAGTTCCAAACACTGCACATTTGGACCTGAATGATGGCCTCTGGTCTCTATACTTTGACGGATCTAAGTCAAAGGAAGGAGCTAGGGCCGGTTTCCTGTTAATAGATCCTCAGGGAAAAAGGTACTTTGTTGCTTGCAGGTTAGAATTCGAATGCACCAATAATATTGCTGAATATGAAGCCCTTATTCAAGGGCTGAAAAAGGCAATTGATCTAGGAGCTAAAGCTTTGGTAGTGTTAGGAGACTCTGAGATTATCGTTAGACAGGTACGTAACACTATACATTGCATTGTTGGACATCTAAGAAATTACCAGACAGAGGTATGGAATTTATTATTATCATTTGAAGCTTTTAACATAAATTCTATTCCTCGTTATTTGAACCAGGAAGCAGATATGTTAGCTAATGTTGCTTTAAGGTTAATTCCGTTTGAAGGAATGCTTGCTGATTCTTTCTCTGTTGAACTGCTTTTCAGGACTTCCATACCTGACAATGTTGTCAACTGGAGAGTGTTCGACCATGATGAGCAGTTGATCGAATTTTTGACCATGAAGGACACTTTCAAAGATGCAGTTATCGATGAAATGACCCATGATTAAGATCTGTACAACTTTGCGGTAATTCATAAACCTTGTTCAATCCAAGAGTATCTTGATCAGGTCAGTACTCTTCCTAGATCTGTAATTAAACTTGAGAAATTCTATGATTTGAAAGATAAATTTAAAGGTGCAAGGAACTGTAAAACCAACAGCTCCACTATGCAATCTGAAGTCGTAAATTTAGGCACCGAGCACAGTCCTCAATGTGTAAATCTAGGCGGTACATGTACTCCCCAAGAAAAAACAGCCTTCATACGACTCTTTAATGAGTTCAAAGATATTTTTGCATGGACGTATGATGATCTCAAGACATTTGATCCAAACATAATGCAACATGTCATCCCCATGAAAGAACATGCTAAACCATTTCAGCAGAAATTGAGAAAAAGGCACCCTAGCCTAGAACCGGCTGTTAAGAAAGAGCTTAACAAACTCCTAGCCACTAGAATAATTTTTCCAGTACGGCATGCGCATTGGGTAGAAAATATCGTCCCTGTTAAAAAGAAAAATGGTGATATTAGGTTGTGCGTTGATTTCCGAAATCTGAACAAGGTTTTGGAAAAAGACAATTATCCCATTCCGCCTATGGAAAAGATATTACAACAGATCTCTGGATCTGAAATGTTCTCACTTTTAGATGGATTTTCAGGATACAACCAAGTGTTAGTATCCAAAATAGATCAATTGAAAACAACCTTTAGAACCCCTTGGGGAACTTATGCCTACAGGAAAATGCCGTTTGGCTTAATTAATGTTGGAGCAACATTTCAAAGGGCAATGGATATTGCATTCAGAGGCTTAATCGGCCAATTTGTCGTCATTTACCTTGATGATATAACTATCTTTTAAAAAAATAGAGCTGACCACCCAACACATCTTAGAAGGGTCTTTGAGCGTTGCCGGAAATATGGGATCTCTCTGAATCCCAAGAAATCCATTTTTGCAGTTACTGAAGGTAAGTTATTGGGTTTTGTAGTTTCAAAACAAGGTATAAACATTGACCCTGAACGTACCTAGGCTATAGCACAGATTTCTATGCCTCACTCAAAGAAAACAATGCAGTCATTTCTAAGAAAGATAAATTTTGTCTCCAGATTCATTCCTAGTTTCACTGAGATTGTCAGACCACTTCAGAAAATGATTAAGAAAGATGCTGAGTTTAAATAGTCTCCTGAAGAAAAACAATATTTTCATGATATACTAAAAGCTATTGCTGAAGCTCCTACCTTAATAAGCCTGGATTTCTCTAGACCATTTATTTTGTATACGTTTGCTTCTGACTCTTCGTATGTTGTTGTTTTAACATAGAAAAATCAGGAAAACAATGAAGCTCCCATTGCTTTTATGAGTTCCGGTTTGAATGACGCAGAGCTCAATTATCCATAAGTAGACAAACAAGCATTTGTTGTTTTTAAGTCAGTAAAACATTTTAGGCCTTCTCTGCTGAAGTCACACACCAAGGTTATTGTGCCATATTTTGCGGTCAGAAATCTTTTGGTGCAAAAGGACCTGGGTGAAAAGCGGGCCCATTGGGTTACAACACTTCAGGAGTATGACCTGGAAATCAAGCCTTTAAAGATTGTCAGAGGATAGGGACTTTTCAAGTTGGCAGCCGGGTCTTCAGATGTCTCTGAATCTGATCTGCACTTTGTCGATGAACATTTTTTATTCGAAAGGGAGGTTTAGCCAATCTCATCCCCCTCTGATTCCTGGTATCATGACATTAAATTTTTTCTGTTGCATGGAAATGCTCCTGAACATTTAGATTCCCGTAGCAAAAGGGCTTTGAGATTAAAATATGCACCTTATCAGCTGATTGATAATATTCTATTCAAAAATAATTTTGAAGGAGTTCTCCTTCGTTGTTTAGAAAAGAATGAGGCTGATAATGTGTTGTCTCAATTACATGCAGGGCCAGCCGGGGAGACTTTGGCGGGGAAACCACTGCACACAAAGTACTCAAAGCTGGTTACTAGTGGCCTACGTTGTTCAAATATGCGTATGCCTTTGTGAGGAAATGTCAAGAGTGTCAAAGAGCTGGTGGCAGGCTTAAGAAAGCAGCGTTACCTCTCCAGCCTGTTATTATTGAAGTCCCATTTCAAAAATGGGGCTTGGACATTGTTGGTCCAATTACACCAGCTTCCTCATAGCAGCACAAATATATTCTGACAGCCACCGATTACTTCACTAGATGGGTTGAAGCCATCCCTTTGTGAGTGGTTAACTCAGAACAGGTGATATTTTTCCTTGACTCCTTTATTGTCACCAGGTTTGGTGTTCTGGAATCTTTTATTTTTGACAATGCAACCTATTTTTCGTCTGTAAAGTTAAAAAAAAATGCATTAGAAAAGGGCATAAAGTTAAAATATTCAGCTAATTATTATCCTCATGGTAATAGATTAGCTGAATCTTCCAATAAAAATTTAATCAAAATTCTAAAACGCACAGTGGTTAATCACCATAGAAATTGGCACAATGCTTTATCAAATGCCCTATGGGCTGACAGGGTGACTCCCAAGGCCGCCATAGGTAACTCTCCCTTTTTCTTGGTATACAGTAAAGAAGCTATCCTGCCTCCTCATCTATTTTTACCCTCTCTACAGCTCTCCCAGTAAGTACAGGAGACACCATGTTCGGCCATGGAACATCGAATCAATACCTTGCTTAAACTGGAAGAAGATAGAGAGTTGGCTAGAAAAAAGTTTGACCAACACCAAAAGACTATGAAACACTGGTTTGATCATAGAAAATCAGCCAGTAGAGATTTGGAAGTAGGTGACCTAGTTCTGAAATGGGATAAGGAGCATGAAGACAGAGGAAAACATACTAAATTCCAATGCCTGTGGCTAGGACCATTTATTATTACAGAAAAACTTGGTCCTAGCATGTTCAGGTTACAGACCCTGGAGGGGGACATCGAGAACCTTTCAGTAAATGGTCATCTGATCAAGAAATTTTTCTGTTGATCCCCTTCGAGGGATTATCCTGTACATACCTTGTGCGGTGTGCTTGGTTTGTGGAATTTATTAGTGTGTTTATTTTACTTGTTTGCTTTGAATATTTTCTCATACTCATTTGTTTTTTTATTTGCGTATTGTTGAGTCTGATCAATTTATCAAACTTCAAGCTGATGACTTTTCATCAAGTTCTGTGATTGATCTACAAATCATGCATGAAGATATTATTATCCTGAAAATTGTCATACCGTTTTACGTTTTTAACAGTGAACAGGTTTCCATCTTTCTAGATTTTACCAGAAATTCTTAAATCATGTTAACATAAATCAATAATATGAGTCTCTGCAAAGATTTTTCCAAAGGAATTAGGGCAGTATTTGTCGAGGTTATCTATTTAAGTCTTTTACGCCATCCCTTCTCGTAAAGAGAATTAGATTTGCCTCCCCATCTACTAAGATAATCTCACTGCAGATTAAATATAACTACATTCTGGCCATGGTTGGATTTGAATATTTTCAAAATAATCTGAAGGATAGAGGGGCTCATAACGAGCCGGTCTATTCAGGATCATAGGTTTGCATTCAGTAACATTGTCGTTTCTGGTCACCAAGCTTGGACAATGGCCCTTGGACAGAAAACTTTGAGGGATAAAAGGTCTCATCACGAGCCAGTTTATTTACTACAGTGCAGACTGGTGACTAACGTGGTTACTATCTAGTTACCAAGCCAGAATCATGGCCTTCAGAAGTATAAAAAAAAATATGATGATAACAGTTCAGCCTAACCAGAATTGTATATCTATAACTGGCAGATGGTATACTGGCATTCTTTGGGCTTTGAAGCAACCATGTCGAGGCTATAAATGCCTGCTGGCAGCAGGGTCATGCTTATGGTATTGAGATTTTATTCTTTAAAACCAAGCCATTTACTGTTTTACTTCATTTGGGCTTATTTTTGTGAGAGACTAAAATTTTTTATCAAATAAATAATTAAAGCTGTAAATTTCTGGTAAATTTCTAGAGATGTGAAATTCATGAATCTGTTTAAGATGCTAAAATACGGATGCCTGTATAATGGCATACATGAAGGATCTAATTTTTCCAATTGCATGGTTTTAGGTTAAGAAACAAATATAACTGTTCCGCCCAGTCAGTCGCCATCTGTTGTGCCCTGACTCAACAGCCTTAAAAAAAAACATATTTCATCAAACAAAATCTTATTTTGTTTTGATGAAATGTTCGAGTTTCTTATAGCAAATCTACAGAACCGACAGCTACTGAAATGGTGACATTCCATTAGCTACTGAATCAGTGAAATTCCATGTTTTTTTTAAAACCTTTGTGAACTATGGTTAGTGAACAAAATCACTACATTCAAATCATTATTTGGATGAATTACCTTTCAGATCATGGGGTAAGTTTTGTTTTTTACGCTTCTCACCATAAGTCTTCATGTAAGTATTAATCAATGGAAAAGTATTATTGGTTAATTGTAACTTGGGAAAAGTCCTAGAACATAAAAGGTTAAATATGCTATGCAGGGGTGCCTTATCCTAAGTTCATCTTTTAAACCCCGAATCATAATTGCTCATACTATAAATGTTTAATGTCTATTTTTATAATATGCTCCATATTATGAATGTTTGATGTTGGATTTTATGGTTATGTCACGTCATATGCTCGCCACCTTTGAAAGGTTTACATAATCATACAGTAAGGTGTATGCGTTAACGTCCAAGGTTCAATCCTTATGATCGTTTTGACCTGTGTCATCACCTCTGAAAACGATCCACTTACCGGAAAATTGATCTGGTATCATTACACTTGTACTTAACTTTGTCAATCATATTCAATGGCCAGTACGTGCTTAGTGTCGTTGCTTCCTTCTCGTTCAACACCTGCAGCTGATGCTATGAGTGGATGTATGTCGAGTACTCCGAATAAATAATGGTAACATGAGTTCATCTGGAGTCTTCACCGTCACTTCCATTACTCAATTTCCTTTCTGCATGATAATTCTCCTTCACCCATGCCGAGCTTACAGGGTTTTAGTCTGTGTTCATTCATGTCACATTTTGTTTATCACAGAGTTGGGTTTCATTGCTTGTGTTTCCTGCTCAGCTTCCATCCTGAATGCTCGCTCTCCAGCCTTCTGTCCAGTTGTATTCTGTGGTGTCTTCTCTGTGTGCTACTGCATGACTTCGCACTTGTAGTCATGGCGCCTGTTGTTAGAGTTGAACCCAGTGATGCGAAACTCCATGATGAGAAGCCTGACCTCTTTCCCAAGGTTGAAGAAGTTGGATGGTTGCCATTCATTCGCAAGTTCATGGATTCGAACCCGAAGGTGACTAGGTTATTTTCCATGTATTTGGTCGACGCCAGGGTTAGGGTGGCTGATCTCCAATTTAGGGTCGACAAATGCTCAGTTGCTTTAGCCACAGGCTTGTCGTTGACGAGTGAATGATGGTTTAAATACAAGCAGATGGAGATCACTGAATGGAGACAAATGATGAAGAATCCCTGCTAGGATGTGTCTTTTAGAACTGGTGTGTCATGAAAGTACTTCAAGAAAGAATGGCAACCGGTCCTCGATGTTATTCACAGGTATGTGACCTACGAAGGTCGTCTCTCCTCGGCTTACGTATATCATCTCCGGTTAATGGCTGTGTTCCTCGGTTTTCCTATTAACTTGCCATATTATTTAGTTCATAGTATGACAAAAATGTCCTCGGCCATTAAGAAGGGGCCGAAGAACATTAGTCACAACCTATTTCATCACGGCCTGGTTAGGATGTTGATTGAAAGAGAGTTGTCCAAACAAAATCGGTCATGGGATGAGTTTCTCGAATGGCTTCTTGGCCTTCTGTCATTGTCAATTTGACTATCCTGAGGAATATGTTAGGCATCAAGAGCCTTCTCGAACTCCGGTTTCACCTGTGCACAAGTCTGTTTCAAACCTTGAAGAAAGTGTAAGCCCCAGCATTCGCGATGATAGCATTCCCGATCCTGTGAGTAGTCCTGATACTCCTATTCCTTCCAAGCGTAGGAAGAAAGCTTTAAATCTATCCCTTGTGACACTAAAACATAATGAGGATACCTGCGAACCGAAGGGTAAAATGCTGAATGTTAAGGTCAATGATAGGTTTACAAGGAGTATGGTGAACAAAGTTAGTGCCGTTAAGTCGGTCGTGAGCAATAATGTTGACATTGAAACAGTTGTGCTAGACGATGAGGAAGAGATACCTGTTTCACCTAATTATGGTCTTGATATTGATCATGATCTTTTCGTAAACCCTACAGATAGTAGTCCTCATGTGTCTGATAAGAATCTTCAGGTAGACCCTGTGGTCAATTCCCCAATGAAGGGCAAGTCTGTTGAAGTTAATTTACCCGGGTCCTATCAAGTTGGTGAAGCTGTTCACCCACTCTTTATTAGTTGTCTGCTAGATAAAATACACAGAATGGAAATAGAACTGACAGAGATGGTGACATGTGATGATGTTGTCAAAGCTAAAAATTTGAGGCTGAAGGAGAAAGTTGATTCAAATAGTAAGTGTCTGCTGCGTCTAAAGAAACATAAGAATAGGTTGATTCGCAGAGTAATGAAATTGCAAAATGATAATAAGAAAAATGAAGACAAGATGCGTGAGCTAAATGCTCAGGTCACTCTGATGCAATTCAAGGTTCATTCGCAGAACCCAGCAAATGGTGTAAATATTCAGGTGTTTAATGCCCCTGTTAAACTATAATGTTTTGGGCACTTTTTCTATCGTATATATGTTTACGAAGGTTTCAGGTTTGAAGTTATAATCAAGTGATAATCAAGTTATTTTTCGTTACAGGTATTGGTTTGAATTTATTCATAGATTATATAGTTTACTTTATTTTATTTTTCTCTTGTGTGTGTTTTAATTGTTTTTCTTTATTATGTAGAATTGCAGGTGATATTGTTGATGCGTTTCTTTTGGATTTTGGCAATCGCTTATGTTCAGGATGATCCCCAGATAGTTGTGGATAGATCGATTGGCTACGTTGTTTCCCAGGTGTCACTACATCATTAGTGTATTCATCGTTTATGATTTTTTGCTATAAATCGAATCTTTCCAATTTCAAAGACATTATAACGCATATAGAAAAATGACATGAGGCATTTGTCATTTTTAATGAAATTGGTTAAGATTTCAATTTTATAGTTTCCAGTTTTATAGAACTGTCTTCATGTGAAATAATTTGT
>LPNX010729081.1:46884-83720 GCA_001517045.1 Pseudotsuga menziesii | reverse complement strand
ATGTATTTAGGATATCGTTTGATCTTGTCACTTTCTCTGCAGCATTTATGTTTTGTCATTATTTCTTTGATGAATTTTGCAAATACATCATATTTAATCTGTCGAATTACACTTGTTTTGATTTGCTTATATATGTCATATAGTAAATTTGATATTGTCGTCAACCAATACATGTGACATACTTGTTCACTGTGTGATCTTGTTTAAATTCTGAATTTCTTCTGAATATTTTCTAGATTGTTAGCACAGTAGAATTATTGGCAATTTGATTCTAGGTTAATGTTTTCTACGCTCCTGATCAGGATAGGATATTTAGAATAGATTAATGATATTGTTCCTTTAGTTATTTTATTGAAAATCTATTGAATCAGATCTTTACTTTTATATCACTACTAGGCCATTTTCTGATCTTGTGAATAATGTACATATGTTTATATTGTATCTCTGTAATTCATTGAGTCTGTTAATATTTGATTAACTTTTATTCTTGTATTATAAATTGATTGATTGAGTAGATAAATTTTGACTGAATAATTTTGTAATATACTAATTAATTTGACTAGTCTTATTTGTATATTCATAGGGATATTATAGATCTAATCGATAAACAATAGCTTTATTTTTCTCTTCTCTTGTAGCTAGGAATAGCTTAAGGAAGGAAACGGGGCCTTAATCCCATTAGGGACAGCTACCTAACGACTGAGAGCATCTCAAAAACTCTCAGATCGGGTTGTCTCTTGGTTGACACTCGTGCCAATCCGGCCCATCAACAAGACTCTATATCCCTTGTTGATTTTTTCTCTCCTTCTGAGGTTGATCTTACTAATTATAAACCCTCGAGACTTAGTGAACTATAGAATCTTCTTCGGTTGATTCTACCTTGAATTTACCTTTTATAGAAGATAGCAAAGTCACATGTGTTTCTGCCAAAGCGACCTGCATCAGATCTTTTCTTCTGAATATGATCCTGATGTTGTTGTTTCTTGGAGACAAGATTCTTAGTTGGATTCACAATTGTTTATTGGCCTCGCCTTGTGTTTTAAGTTGTAATTGCATTTGTATGTGCCCTACTCATGCTTATGAGCCTAATGCCAGCTTCCATGATTTTCACTCGTTGTATAAGCCCTCATCTTTTTTGTCATTGTCGCTGAGCCTTGTATCATGTTGCCTTTGCAACTTGACACCTTTTACCCTGAGGAGACGTTCCCTGAGTGTCCTTATCTTTCTCACTTTCCTTGCATTATGCATAGGTTTGTTCCTTGCGCTTGGAACTAGTTTCTCCTGCCTATGACACTCATCTCCTTGCATTTAGAGCATTCTTTCTGCTCTCGTTCGACCTCGTTAAAAACAGTAAGGAGGCCACGAGTTGACTTTTTCTGACTCGTTAAAACTTCATGGGAAATATATTGAGTTTCTTTAGGCCCAATTCTGACTCCTCAAAATAGACTTGGCTGCCGAGTAAACCTTTCCATTCAGGCGCATTAAGAATATGTGAACAGGCATCCACATTGGTGGTAGGTTATCTCTTTCTCAGACCATGTGGAATAATATGAGAAAGGAACACTCTCTTTTCTTCGGAATTGAGAAGAGTATTCTCAGGCATAGGTTTATTGATTTTCCGTACCTGAGGGACTAAACTTATGGAAAAGGAAGCCTCAGTATGAGCTTAGTTTTCTCTTTTTTCTGCTCTGGACCAAAACATGAAAAAGATTCTGAGTGTACTTTATGCCTTTGTCATGCTCGTTAAACCCTAAAGAACAAAGCATTGATTTTACTGTTGTAAGCCCTATTTCTCGTAATCAAATGGATCTTTCTAAGTGATCTTTCCTTCCTTCACACTCGTAAAACTCAGGCTATATGCTTCTTTTGAAGGAGCATTGGGTAGGTGGTAATTCAACCTTTTTTGGACCTTCCTAACTAAATATCGAAAAGGTGCACCTTACTTCTTTGGAAGCTAAGAGATTTCTTCTGTGGTTTGTTTTATACTTTTCCGGCCTCAGGAGACTAAATTGGATGAAAAAGCACCCCCCTGGAGTCTTCTTTGGAGTTTTCAGACTCTCTAAACTATGAAAACATTGTTAAGCATGTATTAGTTTGGTCTCATTAAATCCATGAATCAGTGACATGATCAAGCATTATTTTCTCTTCTCTTTAAGCTTGTTAAAAAATGAAGAGAGATCCAAGTTGACTTTCCTGGACTCGTTAAAATTTAACAGGGAAGGTAAGGAAGAAGTTTTCTCTTATTTTCAGTTAGTGGCAGCATATCATCCTTGAACATAGCACTCTTTGTTTTTTCCAATACCCATGTCTCAGTGTTCACTTTCAGTTCAGCTATTACTTCGAGTTTATTACTCCTCCTCTTGTCTGTTATACCTGGGGAATCTGATCATGTCTCCTACATGACAGATAATTCTAGTCGTTCTATCTATAAATTTAAAAGCTGCCTTGGGTCATCTATGTGTCGTGCTCACTATTCAAGGACTCAACCCAATGTTTGATCTTTATCCTAATCCCATCATTGTTATATCTGTTATCTCTTGTGTCTCCCTTCCTTTGCCTAGTTCCTAGTCACTCTTGTGATCCATTTTAGGATCTATTGCGTTCCTTATCACAATATGGTTCTGCTTCAGTACTTCCTGATGACAAAGACCTAGATTTTTGATGATAGTACCTCAGGATTCACTTCCATCATTGCTAAATTCCTTTGCTTCAGTTGTCGATTATCACCAATTGATTGACAAACTGTTGAATCCTTTCCATGTTCAACTTCATCCTACACTTATTCACATGGCCTGGATTGTACTGGTTCTTTGGGATTGTTTATGAAGACCTTAGTTACTCACCTATGGACTAAGTTGTGCAATATTATGTTCCATTTATGTCCATAGCTTCCAGATCTTTGAAGATTCATCATTACTATATATTGTGGTTTCGATCCACCTTTGTGATATATGTGGTCTTGTATGCATATCATATGATGTACTCAAATATTGTAAAGGAGCTAGTGTTCCAGTATATTGAACATAGCATCCTCAGATATGACTTTGTATATGACATTATTACGTATTTGTTTCAGGTACTACCTCTGCTCCATTTGATTTCTGAGTTCTCCAAAGATAAAGATTATAATGTACTTCGGCAATCGCTTCCCTCTAACCTCAGACATTATGGGGCATCTGTTATCAACCCAAATGGCACTTCTCCGTCCGAGTACCGATATTTCTATGTTGGCGCACAAAGAGACATTTATGGATTGAAGTTTTCCTAAAAAACTATAGATGGGCATGTTATGAAATACATTCATTATCCATCCAGCTTTCCATTTTTACCTTTTAATATGTCAATTGTTGTACACGCCTTTGCCTATATGCAACCCGCGTACATACATGACTTTTCCTACAACATGTCATGTACTGTACGGGAGTATTTGTCATTGCAACCCACGTACAGATCTGTACACAGGTTTCCCTTAGAGAAACTCGCGTGTCATACATGAATTGCCAGTATCAATACTCACGTATTCTTTCCTTTGACATTAAAAATAATAAGTCGTGATTATTTGAGATTTGTTAAGCCCTTAACTATCACCGTATTAACTGCCTCAACCTCCTCAACCCTCGAAATTGCCTTATTTCACTAAGTATAAATAAAGGCCTTGGGGAGGGTATTATTGAATCATACTTGGAGAGCAAAGTTATGCTGGTGGTATCTATTCAGAAGTCTTTGGAGCAGCAAAACTCAGAATCATTTGGTTGCAGAGGATTCTTTGTCTCAGGCGTTGGGGTGTAACCTTAACTCATTCACTATTGTTAATAAAGAGAATCCTTATTCCAAATGTGTTTTGAATGTCTTTCATGTATCATGGTTTGATGAATATTTATGATTAAGCACTCTATATACTATTTATCTAACCTGTCCTATATACATGTATAAGCTTTCACTTAGAGGATTTTGCTCTTTACAGGTGAAGGAGAAACACCCCTGAAAGCTTTGGAGGAGAAGCATAGCGGAAGAAGACAAAGCTAGGACCAACCATCGTGAATCGGGTGAGTCTATCCTATCTTCTTGTTTCCTTTTTGTACTTTTAATTTAATTTCCTACAAGTTTTAAAAGTATGTTGATAACCCCATACTTTCGATTATAAGGTGTTTATTCCTGAACAACATTCCTCCTTTCTTATTCTTCCCTTCGCCTTTGTTCCTCCTAATCACTCTGTATTTGTTCTTCTTCTTCTTTCTTCCTTTGTGCCTCCTCAGGTATTAATTTCTCAGCTTCTTTAACTAACCTTCAGGATTCCTCCTTCTTATTCTTGGAAGCTTCTTTCTCCTGTGTTTGTTGTTCGGAGTTGCTACTGCTACTACCTTTGCCTCCCATGGTTCTGATATTTTTCTTGAACCTTTTTTCAGAGCAGTCATGCTACATGAAATTCGGTATACCTTCTCATCCTTGTCTAAGTGATCAAAATATTTGAAATGTACTCCCATGGATGCACATTATTTTTATACTTTGTCCCAAGCATTGTTTATGTGGAATATTTTCTATGCAAAATGAAAGTTTCCTAGTTCTTTAACAAAATCAAGAGCACTCTTTACCTTCGTAAAATTATAACCACAAATGCAAAATGGAAAGGGTGGGTAGAAGACCTTCTTCATATCAAACAAAAATTTATCGAAACCATCTATGTATAACTACCTTACCACCTCCTTATGGATGACATAATCAGTGGCATATCTAGGCAACAGTGAAGGGGCTTTGGATCCTCCATACATCCTTAAGTACAAACCTTCCTTGGAGATAAAATAATCCCCATATTCACTTACAGTATTTAGTTCTCCTTCATACATGCAGTTACATTCTTCAAGGAAAATCAACTCATATAATGGTATCAAAAAATATTCGTAGATATCTTTGTAAAAACTCAAGTGCTTATGTTCCCACAAGAGTTGATATGCGGAGTACGCAGGGGTCTTGGTTGGATACCAATCACAGTTTAAATTTGGGAATGAGTGGGTGTATAAAATACAGTCAATTAAGAAGAAACCCATGTAGAACTCATACTTTCTTTGGGTCAGACCCCCTAAAGCTGCAACTATTCACGATGAGAGGCTATTAGCCACGATGTCTTCCCAGTTGAATATGGTTCCTTGCATGGCCACATGATCTATTATTGGAATCTAGCTTACTTTATAAAACTTCTCATTTGTCCAGCAAAAAATACAATTCAACATTAGGGTTATGAGATGGTACAAGATGCGCAAATTAGCAATCTCATATTCTCCTGAATTTTTGTGGAGAAACTGCTTCCCAGACAACATCATCTTCTTAAAATAGTCAAGCACGTCCAAATCCATATCCTTTATCCAAATATCTCTCATGAAATCCTAGGGTGTCGGTAGCTTGCACGCTATGGCTATGTAGGCAAGGTTGAAAGAAGCAAAAGCCTTCTTTTTTGTGTTAGTTATGATCATAATAGCTACATCCACCCGAGATAGGATCCAACAAAAAACTTTAGCACACGAGAAAAGCTCAGGGCGTGTAGCCAATTTTGTAATGGAGGATCTTTTAATGCTTACATACAATGATATGTCTTCTAAACCTACATCTAGGATAGTCTTGGGTTTGATCATCTTGTAAATTTTCCCCCATTTAAATTATGGATCAACCTCTATGATAGACTTCATGTCTTCATAGATAATTTCCATTTTGGACACAATCTCTACATCTAGATCATCTCCTGTGGCCTGAGCGTTCATTTTCTTTTTCTTTGGCAATGTTATATGAAGGTTGATACTGTAATACAACATACCAAGAAATGACTTAAAATTTATTTGGTCTGGAAGCATGCATTCATTATTGATGAAATCTACAGAACATACACACTATATCTGAAATGAAACATAAAGAACCAACATAAGATTGTATTTAATAAGATAGTGTTTACTAACTCATCCTGGAACATCTCAAAAAGGCTTCGTGAGGAAAAAAAGAAAGTTATTCAGCTACTCTAAAAACCATAAGGTAAATGATAGGTTATGGCTGGACCATTCCATAAGAAAAAGTTCTCATGTCACATGGATTTTGGAACTCAGGTTTTGGAAACACAACAGCCACTTGAGGCTTTCTACCGAAATCCTTCTGCGTACCATAGGACTAGGCTTTTCTACTGGCTTGATACTGACATTTTACTCTAAATGAACAAACCAGGAAATCCCCCCTCAACAACCAATGGAAAACCTTACAGTGGCTCAGTGGCTTTGACAACAATGGGCCGGCCTAAACCTTAACCTCAATCAACCGGGGAAACCTCCTCAACCCTACTTATTCCAACGGTGATATCCTACCCATAAAAATATTGATCAGGTGAGGCACAATCGATGAAACATTCAACTGGACAAAACCCCGCCATTTCTTGAGTCTAACATGGTCTGAGCGGTGAGGCCGAGTGCAGCGGAGCAGGTGAGAAAGGGCCTCTAAAACCAAGAAACCTTCCAGAGGTTGGAGAACCCTAAAATCCAAATGCAAAGGCCCTCTAAGAGTTTGGATGCAACTATAAATACCATGGGCTAGGGAAAACCCTAAATCCGTAAAACCTTGAAACACTTTTTTTCCCCACTAAAAAAAAACAAAGTGGTGATTAGGGTGGAAACTGAATCTTACTTGGTAGAAAATCTTGACAGTTGGTGAGAAAAATAAATTGTATCGTTGGCTTGATCTCGGTGGCGCTTGATAGCTTGGAGCGCTCCAAACGGTAGGTGAAAATAACCATAAAGCAAATCCTCCAAGGCTTAGATAGGAAACAATCATGGAAAGGAATTAATGCAGTTGTTGGGTGATTAAATGAATGAGGATAAAACATCGTTTAGTGCCAAAGGTAAAAAAATTTATCGACAAAAAACCATCTGAATCGGCGAACAAAACAGAGGAGGTCGCGACAGTGTCAGGTGGACTCACAGGGCAGATTCGATGCTATTAGATAACATTCGACACTCCAACTGATGATAAGACTATTGAAAGGATCCTTAACTCTTTATTGGTGGTGAAAATAAAGATCACCTATGACGGAATCGGCTCCAATACTGGAATTTTTCTGATACCATCGCAGGAACTCAACAAGAAATTCCACAAACATCATCAGTAAGACCTTGAAAAATCATCGGCTACAAAATATCAAAACATCCGCATGTATTGGCTTGCAAAAATGAGTCCCACCGATGTTGTCGGCAGATACTTCTGAAAAGGAACATCGATGAACTTACAAAAGGTTCCCGACAATGGACTGGCAGATAAGAAAAACAAAACCTTCCCAAAATAATCGGTTCAAATCTCCAAGTTGGCCCGATACCCCCAGAAAAACATGTTGATATGTTCCAAAAAGCATATGTGAAAGCTACAAACAAACCATCAGAAAGAGGATTAAAACCTCACCAAGAAGGTCGGCTCCAAGACCTGAGTTTCACCGATGTATCAAAAATATCAAAAATGTTTTCCAAAAATCCATAAAGAATAATCGAAAAATTGAATGAGCAACATGAGCTTCCTCGACATGTTGTCTAGACTCAAGAATCTCAGCCGACACATTGGGTGAGAAACTTGAGTTTCAACTTTCAACAAAAGACTTTCAAAATCATGCAAAAAATACAGTAAGTCATGAAAAAATTCTCAGAGAGAAACAATTACTTGGGGAAGCTTTAAATCTAAAAAATCCAAGGAGGGGCCCTAAACTCACATAAATTTTTGGGTAGTGGTTGCAACAACAACAATTGGTGACTAGATGGTGAACACTGATCTCTAGAAAAACTATCTTTCAAAACACAAACTGCATTCTGGAATTTCATTAGAGCAACTCATCCTAGTCCTTTTCATGATTATTTAAAAATCCAGACTTCTCCAAGAATGCAAAATTCAAAACACCCCATTTATTATAGTCCTGTGGAGTATGGTAACTAGACTATAAAATTCGCAATAACTCTTTTGGGGCCAAAATGTGAGATTCATTTACCTCTTTATTTGGTTTCTTTGGACTGTGACACCATAGGATCATAACAGATTTGAACATGTGCATTCATTTGTTCCATATTCCCATTCCTTTTTCATTCTTTTGATGCTTAATACTTTTGTCTTTTGAGTCTTCTCGGATCGCTTCCTTTGTATTTGATATTTGTTTTAGGTTCTTCCATCCATGGTGTCCTTTTGTGTGACTGATAATTTATTTCATCTCATGGACGGAGAAGAATCTTTTTGAGCAATCCAATAATTTTACTGATTTATGTCTTCAGTATATCCTTTTGATATATATTTTCTTTCATGGAAATTTATTTCTTTATATTAAGCCTTTTGGATTTCATTTGTGGCATCGGATTGTTTTGAATACCATACACTTGTCTGTTTTTCTTCCTTTCTGTAGGTATTTTTCGGTGAGCTTCCTAGGATAGATATTAATGTGAACTGGATGAATCCAAAAAATAGTATTCTACACTTCATTTACCTCAGTTATTTTATAGGGTTTAAAATAGGAATTCAATGTGTTCTTAAAATAACTTACTTTCAGTAGTCTATCAAATTAAAGACTCTTGTTCTGACCAAAAATTTCACATAGATAAATTCCAATGAGCAGTTCTTGGATTAAAGTATTGACAATTTGTCCAAGTTACAATATCCCCCAAGCACCAAACGATTGAGCTAAATTATTCTGAAATAAAAACCGAACTAAAGAAAAATACTGAAATAAATCAAATGCAAAGAAAACAAAATCAACAGAAAGAAAGTAAACATAACTAAAAGAAATCAAAAACCAAAAAAGAAAAGATTTATTTGTGTATAACGAGCTCCTACAGTACTAAGTGAAATAATTTTTGAGAACCATGCCATTGATAGAAAGATTATCTTCCCAACCCTATAAATCCTGTAACTTATAAGTCGAGGGGCCTAACTTTTGAGCAATATGAAATGGGCCAACCCATAGGTGTTGAAACTTTGTGTGTTTTCCCTTTTTATCATGCAGGTGATCCCACTTGAGAAACAAGTCTCCAAATTCAAAAATTCCCTTCCCAGACTTATGTTTATCAAACTACCTTTTAACAATCTCCTGCTAGTGTTTAAATCTCTCCTTAGACTTGAGCCTAGACTCTTCCAGTTTCAGCAAGGTATTAATTTGAGCTTGCAAAACTTCACTACCAAACCCTCGTTACACTTGGGATAACTGAGAATATGGAAGTACAATGTTCGGGGGTAGATTAGATTCTTTCCCATATACTAGAGTATAAGGTGACATGCATAAGGAATTCTTGGGGGTGACCCTATCTTCCCAAAGTGCATTTGGAAGAGCTACATGCCAGCTTCTCTAATTTTCTATGACATTCTTTTTTATAATTTTGATAAAGATTTTATTTGTTGATTCAGATAACACATTACCTTGTGGATAATAATTATCATAGTGGTGCATATTCATTACTTTTTCATTATCAAATTTAGTTAGCGTAATCGATGAAAATTAAGACGCGTTATAAAAAACCAGTGAAATTGGAACCCCAAACTTGGTCCTAATATTTCCTTGTAAAAAGTCTATGACCACGTCGTCATTCACTTTACGTGACGAAATTGCTTCCACCTATCTTGTGAAGTAATCAATGGTTGTGGGGATGTATTTTTGTTGCAATGAATAATTTGGATTGATTTCTCCAATGATATCAATTCCCCTTTGTTCAAACAGCTCCAAAACAACGACTAGTTGCAATGCTCCAGCTGATTTTGCTAGTCTCCCTCCACTTCTCTAACATGTGTCACACTTCCTTACATAAGCATGAGCATATTTAAACAAGGTTGGACAATGATATCCAACTATTAGGATCTTGTGGGAGGTAGTGTCTCCTGAGAAGTGTCCTCCAGTGGGACCATCATGCAATTCTTTGACAACTTTAAAGGCATCCTCTTGTTCCAGGCATCTCAGAAATACTCCATAATAGTTATTTTTAAAAATAACTTCATCAATTATCTGATAAGATGTTGAATTTAAATGAAGTTCTCTTCTTTGTTTAGAATTCCAATCATGGTAAATATCCTTGTTGGAGGTAATGTATCAGATCTCTGTACCAAGACTCGAGAGTTGTAAATATAGGACACATATCGATCATATGCAATTCATATTCATTTTCCCAATCATCATATTTATTGTTATGAATTTCACCCATTAACTTGCAAAGCCCTTATCCTTTGATAATGGTGGTTGGTTTAAATTCCAGATCATATTATTGTAACGTTTTCATCCAATTTCCTCTTCGTTCTCCCAACTCCTTTTGTACGAAAAGGGTTCGAACCATCGAGTGAGGAACAATTAATTTGGTTCTATTTTTAAGAATGTGAGGCTTGAATTGTTTCACTTCGTATGCATGTTTGTCAATAGCACGGTAGTTCAATTCAGCACCTTGCAACCCAGTTCTCATAAATTATTGGGGTACTCATCTCCCCTTTCTTCTTTCTGTGTAATCACTACTACAAGTGAGTTATCAGAAGCAAAAGTGTATAGGATAAAATCCTTTTCAAAATCAGGACTTTTAAGAGAAGGTGCGTGAGATTTTTCCAATTTGATGTTGTTAAATGCACCCTTCTCTATGTCATTCCATTTAAATTGTACACTTTTCTTTACCATTTGTTGCAAAGGCTTTACTATTTGTGCAAAATCGGGAACAAACCTTCGAACAAAATTTATAGTCCCCATGAAAGATTGCATACCTTTTTTATTGTGGGGTAAGGGAATATGTGCTATAGCTTCTATCCTCTCTGAGTCTATGGAGATTCCATTTTTAGAAATAATGTGGCCCAACAGTTTTCCTTCTAATACTGCGAAAATGAATTTCTTAGTATTTAACAAGATACCATATTTTTTACAGCGATCAAAAATTTGTTTTAAATGAAACATATGCTCTTCTCTCTTCTTAGAGAAAACTATTACGTCATCTAGATAAACTACCACACTGTGGCCAATTAAACCCCAAAAATATATATCCATGGACCTTTCGAAAGTGGCTCCAGCACTGATGAGACTGAAGGGAATTCTTCTATAAGAAAAGTTTCCCCACTTTGTTCGAAATTTGTTTTACATCCTATCTTGCTATGCTACCAATACTTGTTTGTATCCTGAAAACCCATCCAATAGGAAGAAAAATTCAGAACCTGAAACCATATGTAGGGTTTGCTCCATTGGTGTGACTGGATAATTATATTTTTAAGAGGCTCTGTTCAGATTCCTGAAGTCTACACATAACCTTATTTCACCATATTTCTTTCTTTCCCGTACCATATTTTCCACCCACTTTGAGTGCCTAAATTTGAAAATGATCTTCACATCAAGTAACTTGTTTACTTCATTTTGGATCAGCGGTTCCATCTTGGGATGCATTTTCCTCAGTGGCTGTTGAAACAGTTTCATGCCTGATTTAATAGGGATGACATGTTATATGATGTGGGTATCATAATTCTTTGAATATTCATATGTCTAGGAAAAAACATCCTTATATTGTTGAAACAAACTGATAAAGTTGCTTCTTTCCCCCGGTGAACAACATTTTCCCATGTTTACATACTTGGGTTCGGCATCTGTCCCAAGATTAATCAACTCATATAGCATAGATGAACTGTTTCTTTTGACATTGGCAGGATTTCTAAACTTTCTATTCAACTCAAAAATCCTTTCCAATGTACTACCCCTTTAGGCATGAAGTTTCCACTTTGAAGATTGGCTTGATGTTCTTCGTCGTCAATCACTGACTCCTTGAAAGTCTCATCATTTGTTAAAAACTCTAAGATTTGTTGATCATTGTCAAATACCCTTAAATTTGTGACAGTATCTGGTATAAATGGCCTAAAAACCAATTCAATTGAGCATTTGTTATTAGTGGGATCTAGTATTGCAGTCGAAGTAGCTAACAAATCAGTTCCTACATTTTGCAATCTAGGAATTGAATTGATATTGAAAGCATTGAAATTTGCTATAAGATCCCAAACTTCAGATTGGTATCCTTTTAAGTGTGGTGACAGACAGTGAATTGTGCTTCGAACTTATTTGACGATTATTTCAGAATCACCAAGAAATTTGAAATTTCTTACTTTGAATTCAATAGCCTTTTTCAATCCATGGACTAGAGCTTCATATTCTATTGT
Organism: Pseudotsuga menziesii; assembly: GCA_001517045.1. NCBI lineage: Eukaryota > Viridiplantae > Streptophyta > Pinopsida > Pinales > Pinaceae > Pseudotsuga > Pseudotsuga menziesii. Next base: position 71,564 of record LPNX010729081.1, on the reverse strand, counting down.
GTTGTTAGTACATTTGAACTCTATCCTACAAGAGATAAAATGTTTGTTCTTTTTAGGATCAATCAGGACCCAAATTGACCCTAATCCCTCTTGAGTTTTGGAACCGTCAAAATATAACAACCAAAATTTATCTTCTAACTCTATAGGACTAGTGTTACTCTCTAAATCAGAAACTAAATTAACTATATTACAATCAATATTATCAGTCTGTGAAAACTGAAGGAATTTGGACTGTGTGTCTGACTCACTATTGGATTCTTTTGCTTGATAGTTTCTAGGTTCAATCTCTATGAAATAGTTACTCAAGACTGAATGAGAGAAATTCACAGGTTCATTTTTTTCTTTCAATTGTTTCACAGTGTGCTTCATGTGTGGTTCCCTCGTTACCTTGATCTGATTCTGGATATTCTTATAGGGCAGCTACAAGTGTGACCAATAAGTTGCAAAGTACCCATCCAGTTTTGAAGACCAAACCCTGCTCAATATCAAACCATATGCTTCTGGTATATATACCACTATGATATCTATAAACTAGCAGGCCCTTTCATCTACAAATAACCAAATGAACACATTCTTCATTTCTCCTACTACCTTGACTGTTGATCTATCCAACTGAATGATATTACATGACGAGGGTGTAGGTTGACGATTTATCTTTCTACAAACTGAAAGAGGAATGAAATTAGAGGAATCTCCAGAATCTACCAAAACATTATGCACATTGTGACTGAAAATCTCAAAAGATAGTAAAAATGGCAAGGTTTGAAATTTAGAATTCCCTCCAATGCTGGCTTCATTAATCTCTTTATCTAAATGAATGTCATCCTAGGATCTACTGGATTGTTTATCAAAAGCTTCCAGGAGCTTCTTTCTTTGTTGACGTAAGTTACACATTTTAAATAAAGAAATATTTTCTTTTTTTTCTTGATGTCTTCTATTATGTCATATCCTATATCACATTCTGCTAGACCCTTTTTATTGTTTTTTGCTTCATTTTCCACAACATTCACAATATTACTCACTGTTGTAACTTTGTCATACTTAGGTGGTGTTTGGGTATTACTGCTAATCTTCTTCATACTTTCTTGTATCTTCCTAATATTAGGCAGTAATAGGATTTCATACATTATTGGTCCTTTTCATTTGGTTGTGACATTAACTGCTGGAACTTGAATTTATTCAATAGGTTCCTCTTCATCCAACCCAAGTTTAGGTGCACATTCCCATAGGACCATCATTGTTTCATGTGATTCTTTTGGTTCATTTGTTTTTTATTCTTTCACCTGAGGCTCTGTTATTTGAGCATCTAATATTTGATTCATAGCCAGAGTCATTGAGTTAATCCATTATGGGAAACTCTTTTTAGAAAGATGTTCTTGATGAAAAGTACATAAATGATCCATTCCTATCTCATTAAAATTTAAAACAGAAGAACTATATATGGGTGGTTGAGATGTGCCACCTTCTTCTCTTTTCTTGAAATAAGGTTTGAATTGTTTCTTGGATGAAATGGATTCTTTATCCTTTTCTAAATCGACAATATTATTTGATAGAATTTTTACCATTTTAATCATGTTTTCCAATTTACTTGAATGTTCCTCTTTAGGTATGGTTAATAGCAAAGGTTTCTTACTGCTAAAAGTCCTTACATATGGTTCTGTAGTGTGTTTGTTTGTGCTTTCAAGCTTGGATTCAACTTAATTTTCTTCTTCATAAGTTTCTACCAAAGAAGGTTTAACTGGCCTCTTAAAAAAACATTTATATGATGGGGCTAAGGGATGAAGTGTAGTATTCTATTAACATTTCTTCAGTAGGATTTATTGTAGCACTGAAATTGTTCAAATGGGCAGCAAACCTATGATTAAATTTTGCACTTTTTCTTTCTTGTCCATCCTCAAAGCCAGAAATTCTTTCATGATAGTGGTAGTGGTTTGTTAACTACCAAACTTTCCCTTAAAAACCCTTTCAAAAGTATCCCACTTTGTTATCGAATTTTCTTGTAAGCCAAAATACCAAGAAGAGGCCTTATCTTCAAAGGTATGCGGAAAAATTCTGCATACTACATCTTCATGCTCCATGTCTAAAAGTTCTAAATCCAAATAAAAACTTTGCAAGTGGTCATCCATAGAAATGCCCTTTCCAAGGTCAAAATTAGGTAATTCTTTTTCAGCATTCTGAGGTAAAGCATGCAAAGGAGCGTCCAGGTTGAGTGGTGTTCAGGCTCTCCAAGCTGGTGGTGGATTAGGATTTACAGGTTTATTATCATTTGGGCGTACATTTGTTGAGCTACAAATTTGTCCATTTTTCCATCACTTATCGACATATATTTCATCCCTTTTCTTACCATTATCCGTCATTTATCATTCCATTTTCCATCAATTTGTTGTAACTACATGTAAAACACCATACTACTTCCATTGATGCTCTAAGTGGTTAATAATGATTATTTTCCTTTATCTTTGATGACTTGAAAACTATTATGCATAATTTTACTAAGGATGGTTTGTGGATTGATTTGTCACATACAAGACACTCACAGCTAGCTGTTATAGCCTTAATAAAAAATGCATGTCAGATAAGAACACCTCAATTCGCATCTCGATTTGTAGGAATATGGAAACAATTCACGACAATCCAATACATGGGTTTTGTGCGTAACAACCTTTTTTACCTAACTAGCAAGGAAATCACCAAACAAAGCCACAATTTGCAATATACAACTGGTTCTTTGAGAAGGTATTTCCCATATTTACTGTTGCGGCTGGCTCCAAAGTTGTTAGCAGTTACAACCATGTTTCTGCTGTTACATATCACAAGTTTGGGATTTGGTTCCTCATTTCCCTAGGAGAATTTTATGTATAAATATTTAATCAATCTCATTGAGAGGGAGGAAGAGAGAAAGAAATGTTATGCTATAGGATTTGATCCAGATCTATTGTAATCATTCCATTATGATAATACATGCTAGCAGTTTCTTAATTCTGGAGTTATAGACTTTCATTATGGAGATCCATCTCTGCTCAGTGGAGGAAGGGACCTCTTCCCTGAGAAGATGCTGGTAGTGTTAATTGTAGGTGTTTTATTTTGTAGATGTGTTTATTTGTTAGTTCATGGTTTCATTTGATTTATCATAGTTTTTTTTATTATTTAGTTCATGCTTTCATTAGATTTATCATAGTTGTTTTCATGTTAATTCATATTAATAGATCGTTGGCCAACATAGCATTTCTTCCAGGTTTATGTAGTTAGATATTGATTTGTAAGAGTTTATTTTTATTTCCATGTTTGAAGTGTGATTAGGATACACTGTGATTTTATGAATATGATTAGGGTTTGATTTATTTTCAAGAAAGTATGATCTAGTTTACAAAGAGTTTATATTTCATACCAATAGATAACAGTGTCAGGTAGAAATTGTGCTTGCATAGATATTCCATGATAGCTTTGAAATAAAAGACTTCCTTGGGTTGAAAATTTATGTTTAGCACTCTGCATGTTAAGTTTTAATTAACTGGAATATAGTGGGCCCAACAACATTTCCAACCATGATTCTACGAGGAGGTTGTGGTGGAGACTGAACAAGTTACTGAAAAATTGGGGAATCTGGCCCCAACTGATCAAGTGGTTGATCAATATCTTGTATAGACAAATTCACCAACTCTTCCAAATTTCCCACCAAAACCAAATATTCTATGTAAGTAGGTACTCTTCTGGTAGCTCACCTAGTTGGTAATTCTGGGATTGTCTACAATCCTCCAAGATTCTTCACGTAATACCTTGTATGTCTCCTTAACTGATTTACTACTTCAAAAGGAACAGGGTAGAGGTGTTCCAGAACTTCTACTTCAGGGTTTACTCTTTCTTCGGAAATGAAATATTCAGTGTACCTAGTCTCATAGCTATCACTAGTGGAATAGTTTCGAGAAAACGGATTTCCAATGCCATCCATGCATTGGCAGCCCTCCTTCTAGCACCAAAAATATTTATGCCTGGAAACATCCCAATTACTGACAATAGGGATTTTACCCAATAACTGTTCCCAATTAGATCATTTTACTATTTGGAATGAGGAATCTGTCCGGCTAGCGGCCTAGATACCATAGAATTAAACAAAGTTTCAAGTTTGTTTTATTGGTTGCGGCCCAGTCCACCCTTTATGTAATTTTATATTTTATGATGAAATGCAAGTGCCTATACTAAATGCAAGTGACTGATGAGTATAGCCTCACTAGAGATGAACAAGTTCTTACCTCCCATCTTACCTCTCTTGCCTCACAATCACTTCTAAAAAAGCAAAGAAACATTTGAATCTATTATAATCCATTCTATCCAACCCCCAGGGAGCAGATATTACACTTAATTGAGTAATGTACTGTAATGGTGTTAGTGGAATTCTACAAATAGATGTCAAATTCTACATACATAATTACAACAATAAAATATAAACAAAGGTAGCTCTGTTTTATTAACAAATTCATTACTCATTCATTTGCGTGAGATTTCTAATAGAAAATAAAATCATTCATAAACTACAGAAATAATTCAACAGGTTGGAACGATCTCACAGTTATGTAGCAAGATAAAACAAAAATAGTTCACATTCAGCAATCCACATAATCCATCTGGAAATTCATACAGTCCTTCCTCTAGCAAAATTTGGTTCTCTTTATTTATAGAAGTAGTTCTCATACAAATAGCTTCAACATATGTGTGCTAGAAAAAAATCCTTTCTCATCTCTATTCTACCCCTATTTATACAATTTACATATGAATTTTCAATACCCTAGCCTCTTAGGCTTCCTGGACTCTTAGATTACAAAATTTTGTCTTCTAGTGAATTGCACTAGAAAAATAAAAATAGAATAAGATAATATACAAAAATTGCCACATGTACACAATTCAAAACTTTGGAGGGCCCAGGTGATATTCCAATAAAAAATTTCCATGAAGCAGCTTCTTCTTTGATGACTCAGTAGTCCAATGGCTCTAGAAACCTTGTAGTTACTTCATGTTTAGCTAGATGGGATTCTATTTCTTTTAACTTTGGTGAATTCTGCCTCAACGAATCCTCAAAGAGATATTTATAGACCGAAGCTTGCACAACCCAGATTCTGATTGCTTCCTCACTAATGTTTTTGATATTCTGAATGCTTTGCTCATATGTCTGCAACTTGTCCTAGAGATTCTTGAAATGTTGATCTTTGTCTGAAAAATCCTGAACCTGAGTTGCTACTGAAGCTTGAAATTTATTGTGTGTCGTGCACATATTCTTTTAGAATTCCTTACACTTTTCCAGAGCCTTTTCAATTGTTGTGTTCAATAATTATGTTGCTCTGTTGCTGAAATCCAAGAGTTCCAACTCCATCTTCCATCCTCCTATAGTATTTTGGGGCATGTTGTTAGGAAAAGCTGTGTCATTTCCAATACAATCTAACTGAATTTACACAAGTTCTGTAACTTCTGATAAAATTTTATGGAACTTTAATGAGTCATTTTCTATCTCCTTCAGTATGGCCTCTATCTTCTTAATCTTATATACTTCTTCTGCCAATTTCGACTGAACCCGGTTTATTTTTCTTCGTAAAAGACAAGCTTGAATGTGGAATGGAGTAACATTGGCATGCTTTTCATTAGCTACTTTTAGTTTTTATCTAGTAGGTTATTGTGTGTTTCTAATTCTTTTGGACACTGGTTGGCTACTTTTTTCTACGTTTCCAAATCTGACACCTTGCTTTGGAGGTCTCTCTTTTCTCCCTTAGTGATTTCACTTAACAGTATTAGTGCATCGTTATCTGACTCTATAGCTTGGCATGCTTCCCTGAGTCTTTCAAACTCTGACAAAGTATCATCATACTTCCTCTTCAATTGTTGTCCTTTTGTTCTTTCTCTTACCAGAGTTTCTTTTATCTGTTTCATTTTCTATTTGTTATATTCAACATCCTCGACCATCCTACCAACATTATATGCATTGGCTTGGGCTGATGCTAGACTTTCCATCCTGAGAAGTCAAGGATCTTTATTTTCCCCATGCATAACCACCTTCTCTATCACCCTAACTTCTACAGGTTGATCACCTACCTATAACCTCTTCTATGTCCTTGTTACTATTCTTTTATTCTTCTGGTCAAAGAAAATTGTGTCTAAGTTAGCCACGATGTGTTGATGAGATGGGATGAATGGAACCAATCCAAGTTCTACTGGGGAAACTTGTCTTCGTGTTATTTTGCTACTTGATGGGACAAAAGAATCCACTAGATTATTATGGGCTTGGTCTTGCTAAAGATTCTCCCAATCCCGATCTTCCTATTCTTTCCTTTTTAGTTCTTCAACTACCTTCTTTGCCTCTTCTCTTATCCTGTCAATTGATTCATTTTTCCTCCTTTCTTATTCTTCCCTTCACCTTTGTTCCTCCTCATCTCTTTGTCTTTGTTCTTATTCTTCTTTCCACCTTTGTGCCCCCTTAGCTATTAATTTCTCTGCTTCTTCAACTAACCTTTGGGCTTCCTACTCCTTCTTCTTGGAAGCTTCTTTCTCATGTGTCTATTGTTTGGAGGTGCTACTGACATTGCCTTTGCCTCCTGTGTTTGTGATATTTCTATTGAACCTTTTCTTCAGAGAAATCATGCTACATGCATTCCGGTATACCTGCTCATCCTTGCCAAAGTGATCGAAATATTTGAAATGTACTCCCACAAATGCACAATATTTTGGTACTTTGTCCCAAGTATCGTTTATGTGGAAGCTTTTCTTCCCAAAACAAAAATTTTCTAGCTCTTTAACAAAATCAGTAGCACTCTTTACCTTGGTAAACTTATAACCACCAATGCAAAATGGCAGTGGTGGGTAGACACCCTTCTTCATATCAAATAAAAATTTCCTGAAACCATCTATGTATAACTTCCTTACTACCTCCGTATGGATGACATAATCAGTGGCATATCTAGGAAGTAGTGAAGGGGCTTTGGATCCTCCATGCATCCTTAACTACAAGACTCCCTTGGAGAGAAAGTAATAAGCATATTCACTTACATTCTTTAGTGCTCCTTTGGACATGCATTTACATTCTTCAAGGAAAATCAACTCATATAATGGTATCAAAAAATATTTGTAGATAGCTTTGTAAAAAATAAAGTACTTATGTTCCAACAAGAGTTGATATGTGGAGTACATAGGGGTCTTGGTTGGATCCCAATCACAGTTTAACTTTGGGAATGAGTGGGTGCAAAAAATACAGTGAATCAAGAACGAAACCATGTAGAACTCATACTTTATTTGTGTTAGACCCCCTAAAGCTGCAACTATGCAGGATGACAGGATATTAGCCACGATGCCTTCCCACTTGAATATGGTGCCTTTCATGGCCACATGATATATTATTGGAATCCAACTTATTTTATAAAAATTCTTGTTTTCGTGGCCAAATATTCGATTGAGCATTTGGGCTATGAGACGGTGCTTGGTGTGCAAATTAGCAGTCTTATATTCTCTTGAATATTTATGGAGAAATTGCCTCCCAGAAAACATCATCATCTTAGCACATTCAAGCATGTCCAAAACTAGATCCTTTATCCATTTATCTATCATGAAAGCCTGGGATGTCGGTAGCTTGCAGGATTTGGAAATGTAGGCAGGGTTGAAAGAGGAAAAATCCTTATTTTCTATGTTGCTCATGTTCATAGTAGCTGCATCTCCTCAATATAGGATCCAGCCTATAACTTTGGCACATGGGAAAAGCTTAGGGCATGTAGCCACCTTTATAATGGAGGATCTCTTGATGTTTACATACAATAGTATGTCTTCCAAACCTGCATCTGGGATAGTCTTGTCTTTGATCATCTAGTAAATATGCCCCCATTTGAATACCGGCTCAACCCCTGTGATAGACTTCGTATCTTCGTAGATAATTTCCATTTTGGACACAATCTCTACATCTGGATCATCTCCTGTGGCCTGAGCCTTCATTTTCCCTTTCTTTGGCATGTTGTTGTATGAAGGCTAAGACTGTAACACAACATACCAAGAAATGACTTAAAATTTATTTGGTCTAGAAGCATGCATTCATTATTGATGGAATACACAGAACATACACACTATATCTGAACTGCAAAATGATAAATGAAACCATAAAGAACCAACATAAGATTGTATTTAATAAAATAGTCTTTACCAAATCATCCTATAACATCTCAAAAAGGCTCTATGATGCAAAAAGGAAAGTTATTTGGCTACTCTAAAAACCAGAAGGTGAATGATACATTACATTTGGACTGTTCCGAAAGAAAAATTTCTCATGCCGCATGGGTTTTAGAACTCATGCTTTGGAAAAAAAATAGCAACACGACGATTTCTACCGAAATAATTCTGCGTACCATAGGACTGTGCTTTCCAACTAGGTTGATACTCACATTTTACTCTAAAGGGACAGACCAAGAAATATCGCCTCAACAACCAATGGAAAACCTTACAGCGAGTCAGTGGCTTTGACAACAATGGGTCGGCCTGAACCTTAACCTCAATCAACTAGGGAAACCTCCTCAACCCTACTTTGTCCAATGGTTATATCCTATCCATAAAAACATTGACCAGGGGAGGTGCAGTTGACGAAACATTTTACTGGCAAAAACCTTGCCAATTCTTGAGTGTGACATGGTATGAGTGGTGAGGCCGAGTGGAGCGGAGAAGATGGGAAAACCCTCTAAAACCGAGAAACCTTCCAGAAGTTAGAGAACCCTAAAAACCAAATGTAAAGGCTCTCTACGGGTTTGGATGTGACTATAAATACCAAGGGTTGGGGAAAACCCTAAATCCGTAAATCCTTTAAACACTTGTTTTCCCCACTAACAAAAAACAAAGTGGTGATTAGGGTGGAAAATGAATCTTACCTAGTAGAAAAGATTGATAGTTGGCGAGAGAAATAACTTTCATGGTTGGCTTTATCTGGGTGGCGATTAACAGTTTGGAGTGCTCCAAATGGTATGTTAAAATAATAGTAAAACAAACCCTCTGAGGCTTAAATAGAAAACAACCACGAAAAGGAAATAGTGTGGTAGCTGGGTGATTAAATGACTGAGGATAAAATGTCGTTTAGCACCAAAGGTAACAAACCTTATCGACAAAAACCGACTGAATCAATGAACAAAACTGAGGAGGCTGTGACAATGTCAAGTGGACTCACTGAGTGGATCTGTTCTTATCCGATAGAATTCTACACTCATGTTGATGATAGAACTATTGGTAGGATACTTAAATCTTTATCGGCGGTGAAAAGAAATATCACCCGTCATGGCATCAGATCCAATACTAGAGTTCCTCCTATACCATCACAGGAACTAAACAAGAACTACTGCAAACCTCATCGGCCAGACCTTGAAAAATCATCGACTACAAAAGATCAAAACATATGCATGTATCAGCTTGCAAAAACGAGTCCCACCGATGCTGTCGGCAAATACTTCCGAAAAGGAACACCGACGAACTTACAAAAATATCTATACAATGGATCAATGGATAAGAAAAACAAAACCTTCCCGAAAGAATCAATTCATATCTCTAAGTTGGCATGATACCGCCGAAAAAAACTTGACAATATGTCCCGAAAAGAATTCACGAAAACTATAAACAAACCTTCAGAAAGAGAATTAAAAACTCACCGAGAAGGTCGGCTCTAAGACCTAAGTTTCGCCGATGTATTGGAAAACTCGAAAAAAAATTTCCAAAAATATGCAAAGAATAAGCCAAAAATTGAATGAGCAACATGAGCTTCCCTGACGTGTCTGCTAGACTCAAGAATCTCAGCCAATACATAGGGTGAGAAACCTGAGTTTCAACTTTCAACAAAAGACTTTCAAAATCATGCAAAAAAATAGACTAAGTCATGAAAAAATTCTCAAAGAGAAAAAATTATCTGGGGAAGCTTAAAAGATAAAAAAATCCAGGGAGGGGCCCTAAAATAACAAAACTTCTGGGGTAGTGGTTGCAGCAGCAACAGGACCCCACAAATTATGGCTCACAAAACCTTTACTTTGGTATCATTTGTAACCATCCATGTTGTTGATCTAAACCTCAAAATGGCGATTAACATATCCAACTTGCATGCCAAAGATTCCCTGTGGAGGGCTTGTGGTGCTAATTTGGGGCCCCATGTATGGAGAATGAGCTTTAGAGGCAAATGTTAGAGCCTAAGACCATAGTTTTGACTATATTTTAGGTCATGCATCAAGAACCATCTTCTATGCACAAGTTTTCAAAATGATGACCATATATCACATGTAGAATAAATATTTTCTATGTAGATTCATGCTATGTGATAGTCAAGGAAATTGTGAAGGTCCATGACCTCATAAACAAATGGTGTGTGTTATCCATATGAATGGCACCTCTCCATCCGAGTGCCGACATCCCTCATGTTGGCACGCAAAAGGACATCTATGGATTGAGGTTTGCCCATAACACTATAGATTGGCTTACTATAATACATTCCTCCTCCATCCAGCTGGTTACTTTGCCATTTTTCTATGTTAAGTTCTATTCGTGAATCTCTATATATAAAACTCACGGATCATTCGCGAGTGTCGGTTGCTGCAAGTCGCGAATGGATGTATTCGCGGGTTGCTCTTATAGCAACTCACGAATCATTAATGGGTTGTCCTTCTACATACCCATGAATATGTCCCTTAACATTTAAAAATAAAAACACACGATGATCTGAGATTAGTTAAGCCATTTACTTTAATCCTCTTAATTGTCTCAACCTCCTCAACCTTCGAAACTGCCTTATTTCCTCCATGTAAATACAGGCCTTGGGGAGGGTGTTTGATATATAGACTTGGAGAGCAAAGTTATGCTGATGGATTGTATACAGAATTATTTGGAGCAGTGGAACTCAGAATCCTTTGGCTACAGAGGAGTCCTTGTCTCAGGCGTTGGGTTGTAACCTGAACTCTTTCCATTATTGATAATAAAGAGAATTCTTCTTCCATATATGTTTCATGTATCTTGGTCTGATAAATGTTTATGTTTCTGCATCTTATATGTGATTTATCTAACCTACTTATATGTATATGAATCATCTTGTATCTGGAAGATTACTCTTGATAGGTGAAAGAGGAGCAACCTTGAAGACTTTGAAGGTGAAGCAGAGCGGAAGAGGACTAGCAAGGATCGACCTTCGTTAATTGAGTAAGTCTTTCTAATCCTCCTATTTCCTATACTGCATTTTAGATTCAATTGTCTACAAGTTGATTGAGTATGTTGGTAACCCCAGACCTATGGTTATTAGATGTATAATCATGTACAACAGAACTGGTGACTCCACTGGGGAGGCCTAGACTGTTGTAGGTTGTTTCTGTCACCCCTGACCAGTCTTTGCTTGAAGTCTATATGTGATCTTTCATCCTGGTTCATACTTGCCTCAGTATTTGAAAGTCTTTGGAATTTTTCTTGTTCTTTGAGAAAAAATTTATGCCCATTCGCAAGTTGCTCTTCTGAACAGTCGTGAATCCAAGTTTGTATTCGCGGGTTGCTGTACTGGATAGTCGTGGATCATCCGCGGGTTTCTGTTATATACAGTCATGAATCTGCCTGGAAGTAGGGATTTTTTAAGTTGAGGTTTCCTTGTTCCTTTCTTTCTGTAATCCCTGTTGGTGTGTTGATTTTCTTTATGAATGGTGTATGGCTTGTTTGAGTGCCTCTATTGATCACACTTTGTGCTTTTTCGAAAGCCCTTGAGTCTCTTTTACTTGGATTATTTTCTATTTGCATGCTGAAGTGGTTGGCCTGTTTGGGTTGAGGGTTAAGGTGTCTTTGTCTAGATCTGTGATTAAGGTCTTGGGCTCTATTTTTCCAGTCTATCTTTGGACAGTGGCTGGTTGTCATTTGCCTTTGTAAGTCTACAATGATTTTTGTCATTGTGTGCACCCAAGATAGGGTTCCTAGCCTTCCTTTGTTGGTTGTCTTTTGGTTCTGTCATCCTGTTTGCTTCAGTTTGTTTCTTTTAGACAGTTTATTTGATTCAAGTTTTCTCAAGTACAGTGCATTGTGATTTTTCTTTTTGCATTTATAAAAGAAAATTAAAAAGAACCTACACTTGTTTTTATTGCTTCCCCCCCCCTACCTAACTCTTTCTTTTTGCTCAATCTCTTCATTCCAAAGTTGTTGGTTTGTTTACCTTTGTAAGATTTCCTTTCATGAGAGGTCAATATCTAACTTTAGGGAAACCTAGGGTTTGTTTGAGGGGTATAGAGTAGTTGTCTATTTGCTTTGCTTACAGTACTTGATCGCATTAGTTAATAGGCTGATTTTTATTTTGCATTTATAAAATAAAAAGACAAAACACATGTTTGCTTTATATGCATGTAGATTAGGTTTTTTAGTCTAGATTGCATGGCATATCATTGTTTTTGAAAAAATTAAAAATATAAAAAGAATTTGTTCTTTTGTGGCTTTCAAGTTTCTATTTGAAAAAGAAAAATAAAGAGAATAGTTTTTGCTTTTTGCATTTCATATCTGTTTGCTTAGTCATTTTGTTTCAATTTTGAGTCAAAACACCACATAAGTTTCATGCCATTTACCCTCTGACTAAAAACAGCCCTTAAAATAAACGATATAATTTAAAATTTACTAGTAAGTTTTATTTTATAGGGTCATACACCAACTAGCTTAGGCTAGACTTGTGGGATAGGGAGTTTAAACTCCCCACAAGTGTTAAATCTCAGACGTAGTTGGCCAATCACTAGGTAAATCCTTGACTTTATCCACAGTATCTGGGAAGCTCCTCTCAAATGGGAGTTAAGCACGAGGCCACGTGGAGGATTGGACAGAGGAGATAACCCTCCAAATCCTTGTCAAAACGTAACTCAGGACTTTTACGCATCTAGGGATTTTGTCCTAGACAGAGTTTCGGGCTCAGCTACCCTTCCCATGCGTATGAGTTCGGCTTATGACTGTCCCCCCAGACTGTTGGTATAGCCAAGGTAGCCTTTAGTCTCTTTGACATATAGGGTTCATACACAGGTACACCGAAAGGTTATTTCTGGTTGACCTTAGACGGGCTTGGAAGGTAACCCCGGTAGAAAGTGTGGGAGGGCGGTGGGTGATTCCTCCGCTTGTGCCTAAGAACATATACAGGGACGCCAAGTAACTGTCTCTCAGCTTTCTTCTGGAAAGTATATCTTATACCTGTTTGTCTGTTTGGCTTTAGGAATTTTTAGTGAGTGCTGTGTGGTTTGTCTGTACTTAGTGTGCCTTTAGGTGTGTGCTTTGTAATTTTGGTTTCCTATCAACCTCAGACTTTGTCTCCTAGTTTGAGACTATGGCTAACACCCCTTCGAACACCAACCAAGAGACCCCCATGCTAGGAACTCCTTGTACTATTCCTCTCATGGGAAATTTTGGTGTTCCCTTGATGGCCACCCTGAATCTACCTGGATTTACCCTAGGGATACCGGTGTGGTTGTTTTCCACTCCATCTATCCTGAATGCTCCTGATGCTTCTCAAGCAAGCTCCTTATATCAAAGGCATCAAAAAATTGCTTCCCCTTCACCTGTAGTTGATTCTCCTCCTCCTTCTATCTCATGCGGTGAAAGTACTGGTACTAGTAACCGGCAGTCTAAAAGGAGTAAAAGAAGGAGGAATAGGAAGAAGGCACATAAGCAAGGGGGCACCCGTTCGACCTCTGGAAGTCAAGTTGAACCTCACCACCCAGCCTCTGTGGTTCATGCTGGGGGCACCCATCCAACCTCTGCAGGCCATGTTGGATCTAAGCACTTAACCTCTACAAGTCAAGTTGATCTTCACCATCCAGCCTCTGTTGATCATGCTGGTGGGATCCTTCCAACCTTTCCAGGTCATGTCAGATCCAGTCACTCAGCCTCTGCAGGTCATGCTGAGGACACCCATTCAACCTCTCTTGTTCAAGTTGAACCTCCCCATCCAACCTCTGTTGTTCATGTTGGATCCATCCACCCAGCCTCTGTTGTTCATGCTGGGGGCACACACTCAACTGCTGAAAAGCATGTTGATCCTAACCAGTCAACCTCTGTTGTTCATGTTGGTGGTGCCCATCCAACCTCTGCAGGCCATGTTGGATCTAGTCTCTCAGCCTCTGCAAGTCATGCTGGGGGCAGTCTCTCAGCCTCTGTGGTTCATGTTGAAGACAATCCGTCAGCCACTGCGAGTCATGTTGATACTGTTGAAAAGACTACCCGTTCAAAACACAAGCCCGAGTTTCCTTGTAAGCTTTGTGAGGGAGACCACCTTACTTATAAATTCCCTTCTATCATGGAGGTGCGAAGAGTTTGGATTCATGGTCATCCCATTTTTGAACCTTTTGAAGTCTCTCAACAACCAGCCTCTCTTAGTCAGGTTGGACCCAGTCACCCAACCTCTGTAGTTCATGTTGGGGGAAAACTCTCATCTTTTGCAGGTCATGTTGAGAGCAAACAGTCAGCCACTACTAGTCATGTTGACACAGTTGAGAAAACTGGTCGTTCGAAGTGCAAACTTAAGTTCCCTTGTATGCTATGCGAGGGAGATCATCTTACTCACCTGTGCCCTGCTATCACGGAGGTATGAAGAGTGTGGTCCAAGACTCAAGATTTTCCTTCTCCTGAACAACCAATAGTTTCTCAACAACCTATTCAACCTTTGGTTGATCAAGTGGTCGAACCAATATCAGATTTGGTCAATCCCACTCTTCTTTCGGAGAGTGATCCTGATGTGATTGAACCAATGTCATCTTTGGTCAATCCCACTCTCCCTTCGAAGAGTGAATTTCACGAAGCGGTTGAATTGATTCCATTGTTGATCAATCCCACTCTTCCTTTGGAGAGCGAAGTGTCTACTAGTTACATTTTCTTCACTGCCAGTTTAGAACTTACTGAATAAGGGGGCACTGAACTTGCTTCGGATCAATCCCCACCAAGCTCTCGGATTGCTTCCTTTGATTGGGATATCCTAGTTGAACCATGCCTTCCTTCTAATGCACCTTTCCAGATAAGGGTCAATGTTGAATCTTATACGATTTCTCGTTGTATTGTTGATGAAGGAGCTTCAGTTAGTATTTTTTCTTCTCGTGCTTGGCAAGGCATGGGATCTCCTAGCCTTGTGTCGACTGCTAGTCAGTTATTGGCGTTTGATATAAGAACTTGTATAGCCTTGGGAATTCTTGATCAAACACCTGCTACTTTGGGTGGGAAGACTATCTTAGTTGACTTCATGGTGATAGAAGACCCCTTGGACTTTAATATGCTCCTTGGACGTGATTATGTCTACGCCATGCAAGCTGTGGTGTCAACATTATTTCGTGTGATGTACTTTAATCATGGCGAAGAAATTGTCACTATCGATCAGTTGGATTTTCTTGATCCTTCTCTTGACCCAACTAGAGACCAGGTATTTCCTTTATTGGTTCCCAGTGTTTCTATAGACACTAACCCGCCATAGGTGAACTATGTGGCGTCTTGTCCTTTGTGTTCAATTACTTCTAAGAAGCAGCCTCTGTTTTCATGCTTACCTTCTCGGGACTTGGTCCCAGCAGTTGACCTGGTGAGTCATCCTATACAGACTGTAGAGCCTTCTCTCCACTCTGTCAATCCACTTGAAAGTTTAGACATGTGTCCTATCTCGAATGATCTCCTTCCTTTGGATGAAGTCTTCCTAGAGCCTTTGATATAGTCTGATCTTCTTTTGGATGTTGGTTCAGTTGTGACTAAGTCTAACCCTGATTTGTCTAATAATCCTAACCTTTCTTCTTATGCTGGTCTTGTTGAGTCTCTTGACTCTTCCTTTGAATCGAAAATCAGTGATCCTGATGAGTTTGATTTTTCTTATGAATTTTTCAACTCCTGTGATATTGAGTTTGTTCCTACAGACTCTATCTCCCTTGTTGATTTTTTCTCTCCTTCTGAGGTTGATCTTACTGATTATAAACCCTTGATCCTTGGTCCTATAGAATCTCCTTCAGTTGATTCTGCCTTGAATTTACCTTTTATAGAAGATAGCAAAGTCACATGTGTTTCTGCCAAAGTGACCCGCATCGGATCGTTTCTTCTGAATATGATTATGATGTTGTTGTTTTTTGGAGATAGGATTTGTAGTTGGATTCACAACTGTTTATTGGCCTCACCTTGTTGTTCAAGCTGTAATTGCATTTGCATGTGCCCTGCTCGCACTTTTGAGCCTGATACCGGCTTCCATGCTTTTAGCTCATTGTATAAGCCCTCATCTTTGTTCTCATCGTCGCTAAGCCTTGTATCATTTTTCCTTTGCAACTTGACACCCTTTACCTTGAGGAGACGTTCCCTGAGTGTCCTTATCTTGCTCACTTTCCTTGCATTATGCATAGGTTTGTTCCTTGCGCTTGGAACTAGTTTCGCCTGCCTATGACACTCGTCTCCTCGCATTTAGAGCATTCTTTCTTCTCTCCTTCGAGCTCGTTAAAAACAGTAAGGAGGCCATGAGTTGACTTTTTCAGACTCGTTAAAACTTCACAGGAAAGATATTGAGTTTCTTTAGGCCCAATTCTGACTCCTCAAAATAGACTTGACTGCCGAGTAAACTTGTCCATTCAGGCTCGTTAAGAATATGTGAATGGGCATCCACATTGGTGGTAGGTTATCTCTTTCTCGGACCATGTGGAATAATATAAGAAAGGATCACTCTCTTTTCTATTTGAATTGAGAAGAGTATTCTCGGGCATAGGTTTATCACTTTTCTGGACCTGAGGGACTAAACTTACGGAAAAGGAACCCCCGGTATGAGCTTAGTTTTCTCTTTTTCATGCTCTGGACCAAAACATGAAAAATATTCTGAGTGTACTTTATGTCTTTGTCATGCTCGTTAAACTCTAAAGACCAAAGCATCAATTTTATTGTTGTAAGCCCCATTTCTCGTAATCAAATGGATCTTTCCGAGTGATCTTGCCTTCCTTCACACTCGTAAAACTCAGGCTATATGCTGCTTTTGAAGGAGCATTGGGTAGGTGGTAATTTAACCTTTTTCGGACCTTCCTGACTAAGTATGAAAAAGGTGCGCCTTTTCTTCTTCGGAAGTTAAGAAATTTATTCTTTGGTTTGTTTTATACTTTTTCGGCCTCAGGAGACTAAATTGTATGAAAAAGGACCTCCCTGGAGTCTTCTTTGGAGTTTTCAGACTCTCTAAACTATGAAAAAACCGTCGAGCATGTACTAGTTCGGGCTCGTAAAATCCACAAATTAGTGTTTTATCAAGCATTCTTCTTTCTTTTCTTCGAGCTTGCCAACAATGAATATGATCTCGATTTTGCTTTCCTGGACTCGTTAAAATTTAACAAGGAAGGTAAGGAAGAAGTTTTCTCTTGTTTTCAGTAATGGAAGCATGTTATCCTTGCACATAGCACTCTTTGTTTTCTGATATCCATGTTTCAGTGTTCACTTGTGTTCAGCTATCACTTTGAGTTTCTTACTCCTCCTCTTGCCCGTTATACCTGGGGAATCTGCTCATGTCTCCTACATGACAGATAAGTCTAGTTGTTCTCTCTATAAGTTATACGATGCCTTGGGTCATCTCTGTGGTGTTCTCACTGTTCAAGGATTCTTCCCAAATGTCTGATCTATAGCCTGATCCCATCATTGTTATATCTGTTATCTATTTGTGTCTCCCTTCTTCTGCCCAGATCCTAGTCACTCTTGTGATCCATTGGAGGATCTATTTCCTTCCTTATCACAGCATGGTTCCATTTCAACACTTCCTGACGACGAATACCTAGAGTTTTGACGATGGTACCTCAGGATTCACTTTCATCATTGGTGAATTCCTTTGCTTCAGTTGTTGATTATCATCTATTGATTGACAAACTGTTGAATCCTTTCCATGTTCGACTTCAGCTTCCCTTATTCACATGGCTTGGATTGTACTGGTTCTTTGGGATCCTTTATGAAGACCTTAGTCCCTCATCTATGGACTAATTTGTGCAAGCTTATGTTCTATTCCTATACACAGCTTCCAGATCTTTGAAGACTCATTATTTTATATTGTGGCTTCGATCCACTTTTTGTAATATACGTGGTTTTCTACCCGTATTATATGATGTACTCAAATATTGTAAAGGAGCTAGTGTTCCAGTAAATTGAACATAGCATCCTCAGATGTAACTTTGTATATGACATTACTATGTATTTGTTTCAGGTACTCTCTCTGTTCCATTGGATTTCTGAGTTCTCCAAATATGATGATTATAATGTATTTCTGCCATCACTTCCCTCTAACTTCACACATTAGGGGGCATCTGTTATCCATCTGAATGGCACCTCCCCGTCCGAGTGTCGACATCCCTCATGTTGGCACGCAAAAGGACATCTATGGATTGAGGTTTTCCCATAACACTATATATTGTCTTACTATAATACATTCCTCCTCCATCCAACTGGTTACTTTGCCATTTTGCTATGTTAAGTTGTATTCGCGACTCTCTATATATACAACTCGTGGATCATTCGCGAGTGTCGGTTGCTGCAAGTCATGAATGGATGTATTCACGGGTTGTTCTTATAGCAACTCACGAATCATTCACAGGTTGTCCTTCTACATACCCACGAATATGTCCCTTAACATTTAAAAATAAAAACACGCGATGATCTGAGATTAGTTAAGCCATTTACTTTAATCCTCTTAACTGTCTCAACCTCCTCAACCTTCGAAACTGCCTTATTTCCTCCATATAAATACAGACCTTGGGGAGGGTGTTTGATATATAGACTTGGAGAGCAAATTTATGCTGGTGGATTGTATACAGAAGTCTTTGGAGCAGTGGAACTCAGAATCCTTTGGCTACAGAGGAGTCCTTGTCTCAGGCGTTGGGTTGTAACCTGAACTCTTTCCATTATTGATAATAAAGAGAATTCTTCTTCCATATATGTTTCATGTATCTTGGTCTGATAAATGTTTATGTTTCTGCATCTTATATGTGATTTATCTAACCTGCTTATATGTATATGAATCATCTTGTATCTGGAAGATTGAATCTTGACAGGTGAAAGAGGAGCAACCTTGAAGACTTTGAAGGTGAAGCAGAGCGGAAGAGGGCTAGCAAGGATCGACCTTCATTAATTGAGTAAGTCTTTCTAATCCTCCTATTTCCTTTACTGCACTTTAGATTCAATTGTCTGCAAGTTGATTGAGTATGTTGGTAACCCCATACCTATGGTTATTAGGTGTATAATCCTGTACAACAGTGTGAAATTTGGCCATAAATTTATACCCTATTCCATTGTGTGGTCCAAGAGATCGATTATCAATGTTATAAATATCAAAATACAAAGATATCCCACTTGTAGTTGAAATAATATTCCCTCAATAGAGATTATGTGTTGTCTCAAGGCCTTACGACGCATCACTCATGAGCCACATTGTTACATGTAGGCTAGAGTTTCCATACATAGTTCTTATGTGGTAGTCTAGGTTAAGATGCAAGGACCATCAAGCACAAAGAAAATTAATATGGAATAAGACCCTAAATTTAGTTCGTGGGCCATGCTATAGGCCACAATAATTATTGAAATGGGCACCATATCTCACTTGTAGGTAAAGTAATCATGGGTAGGGCCCTACACAAGGACCATGACAACATAGGTCCTATATTTTTCCTTATTCTGTGGAATGGTCCTCAAAATCCATCCCTAGTGTGCCCCTCCTCAATGTGGTGGCCACATATCACATGTAGGCAGCTAAGGAATCCCTACACAGGCCCTATGTAATGGCATAGGTTATTATACAATGACCACGAGCCCCATTAAAAACTATTTTATCCCAAAAACATGGGTTTTGGTATCAAACGATGGATTAATGACGAAGAGGCATCCATAATGTGAAAAACCTAAAAATGGCCACCATATCCATGTCATAGGTAAAATATGGGTTAGTGCCTCATGTATGGCCTATTTGTAACCCGAAAGCCACATGTTATGGACTAAAAATATGTATCTTCACCCTGGGTGACGAATTGGGTTGTGTGAACCATCCTTGATGTATTAAACCTAGCTTGAAATGGCACATGACATCTTACTCACATGCCATATATTTCCTATGCATGGCCTATGTTGTGGCTTAAGGCCCCACACATGATATGTAAGGGTTAGAAATAGAATCCATGGATTAGAACCTAGGATTTTGCACCAAATATTCCCTTATCCCCAAGAAACATATTAAGTATTTCAAACCTCGAAATCACCACCATACCAAACTTGTAGGCCAAAGGTTATGTATTAACAACATGCATGATGCCCCAAGTGATGAAACATGGCATGCGAGCTCCATAGAAATATATGTTTTGGCCTAGTACCTCACCTTTTATCCCTAGAACATGGCATGGGAATTGAGAACCAGCCTTGGTATGTTAATTCTCAAAATGATGTACATATCTCACTCATTTGTCAAAAATTTCCTATACAAGGCATGTGTAGTTTTTTTGGGTACTACATGACCCATGGGAACTAGAAGAAGCGATATGAACTTTGGCCCTAGATGCTAATATCAAACTATGGCCTAATTATAATAAAAAAACCTTCATGGTGTTATACATCCCAAATTGGCCACCATATCCGACTCACAAGCCAAAAGTTTTGTGATCTATAATTCCTATTTGATTGACTCGATCCCTACACATAGTTAGGGGCCATTCATGGGTAATTAGGGGTTAATTAGTGATCATTTAGGGGTAATTTGTTGTCAATTATGGGTAATTAAGGGTCATTTAGGGGTAAGTGTTGGGTAATTATTGGGTATTTAGTGGTAATTAGGGGTTAATAATTGGTCAATTAAGGGATAATTAGGGGTTAATTAGTGGTCATTAGGGGTCAATTAAGGGTTAAACAAGGGTAATTCTTGTGGTGGTTTGAGACCCGACACATGGACCATGAGATCCATACTAAAATGTTATGGCATAAGATCCTAGCTTTTTCCTTATACCAAAGAATGGTCCTCAAGATCCTTTAGTCACAATCCTGACTTCAATTGTGTGCGGTGATTGGATTATTTGGTCAAGAGCACTTATCAATATACATACTTCAATTAAGTTATAGAAAACTTATTTTTTAATGAAATATTTCTGAAAATCATTGTGGGAGAGGCACACACCACCCAACCTTAAAAATATTGCAATCAATAATATATCAATTTAGATGTCATCCCTAATTAATTCTATGACATCAAAAGGACATGGATTCAATATCACACTCTAGACCATATTCAATGTAGTCTCCCTATTCTAAAAATGTCAGTATCCACAAGGTTATACCCTCTTTGTGGCCTCTCCTCTCTCTCCCCCTTTAGATTTTATTCTAGTGAATAATAATACCCTCCATGAGGAATCCCCTACCAAATATTATGAACCCCCTCACATTTCGAAATCATATCTCCTTCAATTTAGGTTGTCTTGCATAGTAAACTTTGGGTTTTATCTCACTTTTACTTAACTATTACAAAATCTTCACGATTTGACATGTCTTTCAAGTACATGAATGATAAAACTTGATTTCCTTATTATAAGCCAAAATATTTCACTAGTGGAGAGTTGGTTTGAGCTCCACACTATGAATATTTGATATATATTGACATCAAATACTCCAACACAAGTCCAATATTGAAACTAACACAATCAGCAAATCCTCTATTGATCACGTAATGTGATGATTTGTCTCAATTTGAATCTAGTGAGAGCACACTCTGAAATAGACAAGAGTAATCCTAAGGCTTTGCATCCAATGTCTTCACATGTATGTTGATATAACAATAATAATTCCCCTTTACAACATGCAGTGCTCAAAATAGAGAGCATTTTAAGGTTGAGACCCTCAAAGAGTTCCAAGCAGAAAAAATGAGAGAACATTTAAGACCTCTCAAAATCTCAAAAATGAGAAGGTTAAATCATAGAGTGACTCAATGAGTGCTCAAGAATATGGTCAATCAAAAAATACTCCTTGGGGACAATACCATGCTTAATGGAGGGTTGAGCACTTTATATATTAAAGAAGGAACTATTGGTTGAACCTTAACTACTTAAAGATAATTTCAGCCACATCATCTTAAATATTTTTGAAAGGTAACTTCTTTGCATAGACACATGAATAATTCTTTTGTTTCAAAATTTCCTCTATATGTTTTGTCATGGAAAGCATTTCCAAGGCTATTATAGACAATATATGCAAAAAAATAACTCGAATAAAGTACAAGTGAAATAAACAGGAAATACCAGTCAGCGTAAAAACCCAATAAAAATAAAACAAATCACAAATATGTCAAAGAAATGGCCAATAAGGATAATGAGTCATACAAAACCCACATTATACATTAAATCAAAGAAATGAAAATATGATAAATATATGGTGATAAAAGGCTATTCATTGTAGGTGGGATACCAAGATGTAAGAAAAAGGTTAGATTATTTTCGATTCCCAAGCATGATACATATGCTCATCATGCGGCTTATAGAATTTATCAATGAGACACCATTTTGTGGGCTATAATGCTTATGAAATATGCCCATAATGGTAGGATGGAAAAATATCAAAAATGTTTAATAACATGCTTGAGAATAATGTTGTCTTGTGGAATGTTGTGATTTGGGATTGCATATAAAATGGGAAAATCAAGGAGGCTCAAAAATTGTTTAAAAGAATGCTACAATTGAGATATGCGTTGTTTCAAGCATGGGGAGATGTTCTTACATTGGTCTTTTTGTTTCTTTATGTGGACCTAATAGATACTTGGAGTGGATTTGACATACTAGTTACAATTACCAACAAAAATTGCCAAACAATGAGGGCATTCCATGATGGTACCTTTTAAGATTATCATCATAGTTTGGACATTGACCTTCATTTGTCTAAGACATGACTAGTGAGGAATTTGAGGGAGTCAAAGAATGTAATATGTGATTAATGTGTCAAGACAAATGGAAAAATACAAGGAAAACATTGGACATTTACAAGGTGGGAGCAAACATTAATTAAACTCAAAATCTCACACATCCAAATATATCATGTAAGTAAGGATAATTGTTTTGCATCAACCTTACCTTAGGCCATTTTGTCTCTAGGGATAATGTGACATTAATAGGCCTATGTCCACCATACAATCCCTATAAAGGGAATGTTTATCATGTAAGTGAAATATAGTGTTAATTTCAAGTTTGGCACACTAAGGATGTCTCTCTTGGCCTAGTGCATGTTCTAGGGTAAACATATAAAGTCCTAGGCCATAAAAAATTTCTCAAGGGACCGGGGCCCACAAATGGGGCCTAGCTAATCCATAATGTCATCTCTTATATGTGGGAAATATTTGGCTTCCAAGAAAGAAATGGTCATTTCAAGCTCTATGCGACCAAGAATGGTTATCATGATTGGGCCATATTATCAAGTCAAAACATAACGTCTAAGTGTAAGGGCCTCATGGGTCATGTGTGATTCCCTAGACCACCTCAAAGGCCTCATATACTACATAGGTAATACTTAGCCAATGATTAAGATATGTTGGCCATTTTGATGTTTGATAGACCAAGTATGATTTTCAATCCCTAGGCCATGGACCAAGGTTTTAGGGTACAAGGCCGTATGAATTACCTCGGGGATCATGGCCCATGAATGAAGGCTTAGATTATAATAAAAGGCCTACATAGGAAATCTTATCCTGAATGTGAGATACGTTCAGCATTTTGAGGAATGGCATGCTAGGGATGATTTCCAAGGACCATGTTATGCTATAAGTTTAAATAAGGGTCTTAGGTCATAACACTTTTCTCTAAGCTCATGGTCCATTTTCAAGCCCTCAAACCGCCACACATACCCTCCATAGGGAATCATTAGCCTACAAATGAGATATGATAGACATTTCTTATTTCTAACACTAGACATTGTTCTCAATGCATATGTAATGGTTCAATGCTAAAATCCCTAGGCATACACTATAACATTCATATATGGGGCATATGATCTATTTTTGGGGTCATAAACCACAACATAGACCTTACAAATGGAATATTCATCATGCCAACCAGATATGGTCCTATAATGGGGATGTAACATCTTAGTGTCCAAGCCAAGGTTGATACAAAAATACAAGTTATTAGCCCATAAAATTTATCTTTGGATCTCATCGTCCATACATGGGACCCTGTACCACCACACAAGTCCTACAAAGGAAATCTTTGGCATATGAGTGAAATGTGGTGTTTATTTCAAAGTTTATCACACCATGGATGGTCTTCAGGAATCATAAAATGTTTTAGGGTTAAAAATTCAAGATCGTGAGCCATTACACTTTTTTTTTAAAGCACATGGGCCATGTGTGATCCCACAACAACCACACAGTAAATTAGTAGGAAATCTCACCCCAGGAGTGCATTATGGTGGTGATTTTGAGGTTTTCCAATTTATAGGTTAGTTTCAATGCTGAATAAATGGTCTAGTTCCATGATACAAGTTTTTTGGCCATAAAAATTTTCCTTGAGCCTCATGGGCCATGTGTGGGGCCTCAAGCCACCATACTTTGGCACATGAGAGTGATATGGTGCTCATTAATTGAAATATTTGGGATGCTAAGTGTGGTTCTCATTTCCCATTAAGTGGTCCAATGCCAATAGTACATTTCCTTTGTATGGCATGTGTGGTCATTTGGGGTGCTACACATGACCCATGAGACCTAGAGCAAA
>LPNX010729081.1:9637-43762 GCA_001517045.1 Pseudotsuga menziesii | reverse complement strand
AGAGAGAGAGAGAGAGGAGGGTGGGGTTGTGATTAGGTGTACAAGGGAGGAGGGTGTGAGAGAGAGGAGGGGAGGGGTGTTAGGGGGTAGGGTGAGAGAGAGGGTGAGTTTTACAGGGGTCAAATTGTATGGAAACATAATGAGTACATTTTTATTTGAGTATAAATGGATGCACATTTTTTTCCACTAAAACTTTACAATATCCATGTAAATATCACCTTTAATGTTTAAAAATTTGTGATATTTTGTATAGACAACATATCAACATATGAAATAGTCACTCTAATAGGTTGAACAACATATTATAGTTAGATGTGCACATTGTTTGGGAAGGAGACAAAAAAAATCTCAATTTGATCATCACATTTGACTATATCCATCATTCAGTTGCTGAGAATTGAGGAGAACCAAATACATTGAAAAAGGTTGAATAATATCCATAGAATAGTAGCATAGAACATCTCAAACTAAAGAGCACCATGAGAATCTCCAATTGAAGAGCATAATGACCATCTCCAATTGAAGAGAACCATAGGACATCTCCATTTTTCAGTTACTTACAATTCAAGAGCACCAAATACATTGGGCAAGGTTGAAGAATATCTAATCGAAGAGAACCATAGACCATCTCGACCATTCATTTTCTTAAAATTGAGGAGAGCCAAAGACAATATTTGTCATTGCTAATTATAGTGATGGAGTATATTCACAATTGAGGAAGAACATAAATATTGAAGAAAAACTAATTGAATAGCACCATAAACCATCTCCACCATTCATTTTCATAGAATTTGGGAGAACCAATGACAATTTTCATCTAAATGATCATAATGGTGATGGGAAATATATGCAGTCTAGAAAGAAAATCAACAAGGAAGAAGAAACCTGAAGAAATCATTTAAAAAAATAGAGAAAATAAAATATTAGACATGATCAATCAAAGACATTCCATGGACACTCATCCAATTCCAATTATAGATGATGCCATGGTTCTTCCTATTAATCCTCAATAATAAAAATGGAAGCATTCACTTGAGGGGCCCTCAAATTCCACAAAAATTGAAGAACAAGTACCCCATGGAACTAATCAAGAATTAAAATGTAGGTTCTCATTGGAGGGATGTTTCAATTCTTGCATCAAGTCAACCCCAAATTAATGAATCCTGATCTCAAAATCAAGATACTCATTTTGTATATTGTGGTTATACAAGTGATGAAGTGAGAGATATAGTGCATGTAGAACTTATTGTTGAAGAAGCGGATTTTATTGACCATCTAAGACAATGTCGATTGCCACCATCTAGTTTCTAACAAGATAATGAAGGACATGAATTTTATGTTGAAATTATAAAGCATCTTGGTGATGTAGTACATGGTGTAGTTCCAACCTCCCTACCTCCATTAGAAAGTATTAAATTGACCGCATAGATCTATGGATCAATAAACAACTCACAAAATAGATCACACAATTTACTCAGCAATTAAAGAATTAAACAGTGCAAAATTGACTTGCAACTGTGAATAAGTAGATAATAATTACAATGAAGTACAATGGCTAAATAGCCACAAGCAATTCGAATCCATGTGAGGAAATTCAAATTGATTAGACTCTACTTGATTGAATGGTTAACTAACCTTGTCTAAATCATTATTGTAGGACTGAATGGTTAACTGACCTTATCTAATCATTATTGGAGTTCATCATATTTCTAAATCACAACTCAAGTGTCTAATTCAGTGTTAACTAAGCCTAACCGACTAAGGTAGGTGAGAAATGCACCTCTCCTACATGCAACAATGAAAACCTAGTGCTAATTGAATATAGAGGACTAGAACTGAATGTAAATAACTCCTTACTGAGCTTGACTTGTTACAAACTCAACTCCACTAACCTTGGTTGGTATCGGCACTCCCAATGGCTCCTAATTTGTAGGGATTAATATAGGAGGCTCCTAAACTTATGCGTGCAAGTGAAATCAGTGGAAGTAGGCCTCAATTAGTGTTCCCCACACTTTAGTAACTGGAACATGTTCCCCAATTAGGCCAGGTGGACCCAATGGTGCTAGTGACTAAAAATAGACTAGATGGACTCCCGATTTAGACATGACTCCTGATTTAGACATGTGACCAAATTGGACAAGGGGGGTTTAATAATCCTAACACCCCCTTTGAATGCTAACTTGGACAATATATAGGACCTGGTAAATAAGACCATAGGTCACCCATTACATCAAGTAAAGTAAATTAACTTCTCAATACAAGGAGCTAGGGAAAAAACCACATGGGAAAAAATACCCCCCTCTAACTAAGCAGGTAGAATCTGGATTCAATTTTGAAAAACTTGAAAATGTGTTGCTGCAATCTTTGTAATGTAGATAAGAAGCATGCATGATATTCTATGGACATGTATCCTAGGGCCTGGCATATAGACTTATCCATGTTCTCCGAAAATGATGATGGAAGGAAGGAGGAATGAAACCTTTGTCTCTTGCTGGATGAAGAGGTATATGATCATCTCTATTCTTTTGAATGTAGTGAGATTGAGCCCTTTTCATGTAGCATCTTAGAGGGAGTCTATTGCATCTCTCTAAAGGAGGTAAGATTGCATGACATAGTGCAAGGGTCTTTCCCTTCTGAGTGTCAGATGGATTTCTAGTCATCTTCCTAGCTTCCAATTTGGAAGGATGGACTAGATCTGGATCTGAATCACCCTGAATCTCAATCTCATAAACTGATGTAGTTGGATCTGCAATACTAGTGGAAACTACAAAAGAAGTAGATGAAATTTTTTTACCTTCCCTTGCAAGTGGCTACTGAGACTGCACTGGTTCTAAAAATGGCATGAAGTGTGAGAACTCATATGCCTAGGACGCATGATTTGCAGCACCCTTCACTATGATGTTCCCAATAGAGATATCTATGATCTCTACTAAGTCAAGACCAAATATGACTTGCTTTGGAAAACCAGTATGAGTCATCTGTTATACAGATAACAGGTTTGTAGCAAGGGAGGAAACATAAAGCACATGTTTGAACTTTCCATGTTAAAGCTTGATAGAGTCATTCCCTTTCGCTTGAACTTTACTGTTGTTTCCCATATGAATACTAGGACCATCAAAATACTTCAAGGAAGAGAATGATTCTATGGATGCAACCATATGATTGGAAGCTCCAAAATTAATGAGGAAGGCATGTGTTGTGGAGCATCTAGCCTTCAGTGCATGGCATGTCTCTTCATATTCTTCAATTTCTTCCTTATGGTCATCCTTCCTTGCGCTAGTAGGTACGATAATGTTATGCTTCTTTAGAAGAAGAACCATCTCATCTATTGTTCTTCTCATACAAATGATTTCTAGATGAAATCCCCTTCCACAGTAATAACATAGTGTCTTTCCTTTTCCATTCTTCTTGCTTCTCTTTGAACCTGAAGGATATTTTGACTGCTCTTTCTCTACAGGAGACTCATTATTTTGATTCCCTTTTTCATTGGCTAGCTTAGGTCCTCCTGTAGCAAGTCCTTGATCTCTATAGGATCGAATGATCCCTATTTGGATCAACTTGTCATGCTCCTAAGTGAGAGATTCAATGAAAGAGTTAAGAGTAGGCATATTCTAATTCGGAGTAGAGAGCTTCACGGAATGAAATGTTGATAAAAATAATGAATAGTTTTCACTAAGCTTGGAGAGAATGGAAAGGATGAGTTGATCATCCTCCTTCTCAACCTTGCACAGCTTCAATTGGAACACTAGATTCTTGAATTTTGTGAAGAATTCATTGAGTTTTTTGAAGTTGGCTAGATGAAGGGAAATCAACTCATTCTCCAGCTGATAAACCCTCAGATCATATTGCTTGTCAAATAAGGAGGAAATATTATCCCAAACCTCCTTGGGATTATTCAATCCATTGATGTGGAGGAGAATATCTTGAGATATTGAGAGGCACAAGCATTTGTAGGATTCATCAACCCTATTCCAATACTTTTCTTTGTCAACATAATGAATTGGCTCTTTCTCTGCCTCCACTGTGAGTCTCAAAAGTATTTTGGAGCGTAGATGCATCTCCATGTCCTCCTTACACTGGTGATAGTTGAAAGGAGTGAGGATCTCCATTGGAGGGGCCATCTAGAATGTAGTGGTGAAGATTGAGCTGCTGTAGCAAATGTTGTGAAGCAGACTGAGCTGCTTCTGGCAAATGCAGTGAAGAGGAATGATAAACCTGTAAATCACACAATCAAATAGAAAAAATAAGGTCGACATTCTGCACTTTTGGAATTTCCTTCACACCCAGCATAGTTGATTAAGCAAGCCTGATCAATAATTCCTTAACTTGGGATATTAAGTGGTAAATTCTCCGCTTCTGTGCAGTACTGGAAGGAGAAATTTTTCTCAAAAATATTTGATCCAAGTATGGATCTAGAGTAGGAGAAGTGCCCTATCCTACTAAGGCTATGATACCATATTAAATTGAGCACATAGATATATGGATCAACATAAAACTCACAAAATAGATCACACAATTTACTCAGCAATTGAAGAATGAAACAATGCAAAAATGGCTTGCAACTGTGAATGATTTCATTAATCAAAAGTAATTAGATAATAATTACAATGAAGAACAATGGATAAATATCCACAAGAAATCTGAATCCATGTGAGGAAATTCGAATTGATTAGACTCTGCTTGAATTAATGGTTAACTGACATTTTCTAAATCATTATCGGAGGACTGAATAGTTAACTGGCCTTGTCTAAATCATTATCAAAGTTCATCGGAGTTCTAAATCACAACTCAAGTTTCTAATTCAGTGTTAACTAATACTAACTGACTGAGGTAGGTGAGAAATGTACCTCTCCTACATGCATCCATGCAAACCTAGCGCTAAATGAATGTAGAGGACTAGAACTGGATGTAACTGAATCCTAACTGAGCTTGACTAGTCACCAACTCAACTCAACTGACCTTGGTTGGTATCGGCACTCCCAGTGGCTCCTAATGTGTAGGTATTGATATAGGAGGCTCCTAAATTGATGCATGCAATTGCAACTAGTGGCAGTAGGCCTAAATTAGTGTTCCCCACACTTTAGTAACTGGAACATGTGCCCCAATTAGTCCAAGTCGACCCAATGGTGGTAGTGACTAAAAATAGACTAGATGAACTCTCGATTTAGACAGGACTCCTTATATAGACATATGACCAAATTGGACAAGGGAGGATTTATAATCCTAACATAAATTACATGCCAAAGAAATTTGAAACATATATATATATATTGATGAAAGTATTGTTTGTTTGCTTGAAAGGGCATTATAAAAATGAAGTATTTCATATCAAACTCAATAGATACTAAATAAATAATTTGATTCTAAACGTGATGTCAATAAATGTAGATCATTTTATCATTGTTAAAATCTAGGTGTATGAGTGTCGTTAGGATAACGTTAAGGATAAATATGGCAAACAATTCCCACACAATTTTACATATTGTTAAAATTGTAGTAGATTCCTTAAGCACAATTGCTTAGAATAGTCATTCAAAGGATCACAATGTGATTTGTCATGTGTTGTCATAAACAATTGTAAACGCTAGGAAATTTTTGAGGCAAAAAAGAGCTTCAAAACAAAAAAATTTACCATCAAAATTCACTTTATAGGAACCAATAGGATTCAAGATGGTAATGTCAACCATAGGGGTGAATTGTTTAAAAACATTTGGAGCAGGGACTAAAAATCTACCTTTTCTTATCGTATTTTTGGAATATCTCCTTATTGGTTTACCAAAATTTCAAGCTTGGTAATTCTTTGGATATCCAATTTGATTCCTCATCCAAATCTTACCCACATGGCATACTTTTTAGGCACCCATGACATGAAAATTGAAAATTCAATATAAAAAAATGTATTTTGAATTATTAAAATACGTTTTTTATTGAATTTTTGATTTTTCATGCTGTGAGTGACTCAAAAGTATTCCATGTGGGTATGCATCAAATGTGGATTTAAATTTCACATCCAATGACTTCCCAAAATTGAGATTTGGGTAAACCAATAAGGAGATATGTCAAAAATATATCTCTCACTTTGTAGCTTACTTTATAAAACTTCTCGTTTGTCCAGCCAAAAATCTGATTCAGCATTAGGGTTATGAGATGGTACAAGATGCGAAAATTAGCAATCTCATATTCTCCTGAATTTTTATGGAGAAATCGCTTCCCAGAGAGCATCATCTTCTTATAACAATCAAGCACGTCCAAATCCATATCATTTATCCAATTATCTCCCATGAAATCCTGGGGTGTCAGTAGCTTGCAAGATATGGCTATGTAGGCAGGGTTGAAAGAGGCAAAATCCTTATTTTCCGTGTTGGTTACGATCATAGTAGCTACATCCACCCAAGATATGATCCAATGGATAAATTCAACACATGAGAAAATATCAGGGTGTGTAGCCAATTTTGTAATGGCAGATATTTTGATGTTTACATACAATGATATGTCTTCTAAACCTACATCTAGGACAGTCTTGGCTTTGATCATCTTGTAAATATGCCCCCATTTAAATTATGGATCAACCCATGTGATAGACTTTGTGTCTTCGTAGATAATTTCCATTTTGGACACAATCTCTACATCTGGATCATCTCCTATGGCCTGAGTGTTCCTTTTTTTTTTCTTTGGCAATTTTGTATGAAGGCTGAGACTATAACACAACATACCAAAAAATGACTTAAAATTTATTTGGTTTGGAAGCATGCATTCATTATTGATGAAATCTACAGAACATACACACTATATCTAAAATGAAAAATTATAAATGAAACATAAAGAACCAACATAAGATTGTATTTAATAAAACAGTGTTTACTAACTCATCCTAGAACATATCGAAAAGGCTCCATGAGGAAAAAAGAAAGTTATTTATCTACTCTAAAAACCAGAAGGTGATTGATAGGTTATAGTTGGACCGTTCTAGAAGAAAAAGTTCTCATATCGCATGGCTTTTGGAACTCAGGTTTTGGAAACACAACAGCCACTTGAGAATTTCTGTCGAAATCCTTCTATGTACCATAGGACTGGGATTTTCTACTAGCTTGATACTCACATTTTACTCTAAAGGAACAAACCAGGAAATCCCCCCTCAGCAACCAATGGAAAACCTTACAGTGACTGAGTTTATTTGACAACAATGGGCCGGCCTAAATGATCCAGGAGGATATTGGTGGCCACCCACCTATTCCACTTGGACCGCCACCATTGTTTCTTTTAGTTTTCCAGTTTCCTTAATTGTAGCACAATTTACTTGTTTTGGTAGTTTTCGGGTCCTAAACTTCTGGAGTCGTTTTGAGGCCCTAAACGATGTTTTTTCGGCATCGAATGGTCAAGAAAATATGAGTGTATTTTGAACCCAATATTTTTTGTTTATGGATGTAGTCCTTAAACTATCTTTCTAACGATGTATCATGTGCATCAAATGGAGTTAGTAAGCTAAAGTTATGACCACAGGAAATCGATGTACCAAGTTACCCAACGGGGCCCACACTCTAGCGTTTCACCTCCTAGGGTTAGGTTTTTTGATGTGGAGGGTTTCCATTGTTTCGCAATAATATATAGGCCTTAGAGCCTCATTGTAACATAGATTTCAGAGGCATGTAACCGCCACATCTCTTCTTAGAGATAAGCTACCAGCACTCTAGATAGTTTATTTCCATTATGTATGTAAACAAGTTTCAACTATTGATTAATGAAATGAAGTGTTATTTCCACTGCATATTTGTTTCTATGGTTATTTGTGTATTTTATTGCATTCCTACATAAATCTGGATCAATGGTATCAGATAGATTTGCTCTTTCTTGATCCTTCTTTGCATGTCCCCAAAGAGGGAGGGGGGAATAAAGAGTTAGGGCTTGATCTGGTTGAACCTTTGCAATATCAGCCTCACAAATCTCGATGGCCACCAATGGGGGACAAAAAGAAAGATTAGGGCACAAAATATCCTATCAAAATGTTTCTCGAGGAGACCCTTGAAAAAAAAAGGAATGCGATGATGGATAGCTTTGCCCAGATCCTTCAACGACTTCCCACTGGAAGCGCATCTGCATCTAGCAACCACTCTAGAGGTGCAACCCCTTTTAAGGTACAAGTAAAATTCAACATTCCCATATTTGATGGCCGAATAAATGCAGATGACGTAGATAGATGGTTGAATCTATTAGAGGAATATTTCTCGGTTCATGACTTTTTCGACTGGGAAAATATTACTTTTTCTCTACTCAAAGCCACCCCCCATGTCAAGGACTGGTGGGAAACATACTGTGAGAGAAAGGAGGAGGAGGAACCCTCTCTGTTCTTAGCTGTACCCACTTGGAATTCTTTCCAATATGCCATAAAGGGACAATATTATCCGGTACGGAGCTATGAGGACAGGTACATACAATGGACTACGCTGCAACAACAAAGAGATCAAGATGTACATGAGATGATGAAACTGTTACATACCCTACGCACCAAGTTGGGTATAAAATATTCATAGAAACATTTGGTGTTGAAGTACCGCAATTCTCTACATAGATACATTCAGGAGGAAATGAAGTTCCTCGACATCTATTCACTTAGCACGGCATATTGGTATGCTACCAAAATTTAGCAAAAATTCAAATAGAAAAAGAGAGACTTTGGATCTACAAATCAGAAGCAAGGGAAAGGTGTCCCCAAACCACAGAACCAAGGACACAGCCAAGGCATGATGACTCAAGAAAACTTACCAAAGCCGCAAGCAAAGAGAAACACTACAAAGTCGAAGAAGGAAGCGGTAAAGTGGTGCGAGTTCCATAAGAGCCCCACTCACAACACAAGTGAGTGTTGGGCCAAGCAGTCACTAGTGGCCGAGATAAAAGATTCTGAATCAGATGCATACTCTAACACTAAATCAGAACCTAAGAAGGGGAATGACAGAGGGAAGAATATTATTGATGCAAAGCCCAATGCCACCGTTGCCACCACGAAGATCCAAAAGGAATAACCAAAAGATTCAAAGAAGGAGGAGCATCTTTTCCACTCCCAGATGTGGGTAAAGGGTTCCCCGCTACAGTTCATTGTCAACAGTGGGAGCCAAAAGAACCTTATTTCAGTAGAGTTCATGAAGCGGTTGGGTTTTTTGACCATAGCACACCCACGGATGTACACCATTAGGTGGCTTCACCAAGGACAGGATCTCCGTGTCAGCTAGCAATGTCACCTTCCCTACAACATCAATCCCTTCACTGATGAGGTATTATGTGATATTGATCCTCTTGATGTTTGTGATGTATTATTAGTTCAACCATACTTATGGAAGTGACATGTTGTGTATGAGTCCCGGCCTCACACTGTTATTATTACATTGGGAAATAATTTATACAGGATACCAGAGGTACCACCTCCTATTGCTATCTCTTTGGTTACTGCAAAACAATGTAGTAAGCACATTTCCAAGATCGAGAAGTTTTTTTTATTGATGATCCTCCCTCAAGGAAAGAATAATATCATGGCCATGACCTCCAGATAGGGCCCCTCCACACGAAAACAACAAATAGACAAGTTCGTGGAGGAGTACCGAAACAGATTCACCTCACCCACCGAGGTGCCTCTCCACTATCAGGTCAAGCACCCCATCAATCTGAATCCAGGTGCGCTACTTCCCAATGGACTGATCTATCGATGTTTTGTTCTAGATAATGGTGAAATCAAGAGGCAAATTCAGAAGCTACTACAAAAGGGTCAAATCTAGCCAAGTTCATCACCTTGTGGGAGCCCGATCGTGTTGGTACAAAAGAAGGATGGGACTTGGAGACTCTGTAATGACTATCAGGCGTTGAACAAGATCACTGTCTAGAAAAGGTACCCAATCCAACTAATTGATGACCTCCTGGACCAGCTTAAAGGGGTGAAATATTTTAGCAAGATCGACTTAAATTCTGGGTATCACCAGGTATCGATTGAACCGACCGATGTGTGGAAGACTGCCTTCAAAGCCAAGGAGGGCCTTTTCAAATGGTTGGTCATGCCTTTTGGGATGACGAATGTTCCTACAAACTTCATGAGACTGATGGACAACATCTTGAGGCCATTCACCAAATCATTTGTAGTAGTGTACTTGTATGAAATTCTGATATTCAACCAGACTTGGGAAGAGCACCTCCACCAGATTCAGCAGGTCCTCCAAACACTGCAGCACCACAAGTTGTGTGCCAATTTGGACAAGTGCACTTTTGGCATGACCCAGGTTCAGTATCTGGGATACATCGTTGATGAGTGTGGGGTACATGTGGATCCAACCAAGATCCAATTCATTCAAGATTGGCCAGCCCCAACTACTCTAACATAGCTTCACAGCTTTCTGGGCCTTGCTAATTTCTACTGCATGTTCATTTTGGGATTCTTTCATATCACTTGTCCCTTGAGTCAAGTCATCAAGGGAGGAGCAAAAGAAAAACTATTTTGGTCGAAAACTCAACAGAAGGCGTTTTCAAAATTGAAACATCGCCTCTGTTGTGCCCCAGTGCTCACATTACCAGACTTGCAACACCGATTTGAGATCGAGACATGTGCCTCTGACTATGCTATTGGGGAAGTCCTTAATCAACAAGGGAATCTAGTTTCTTATCACAGTGAGACACTGTCCGACACAATCCACAAATATCCCACTTATGACAAAGAGATGTATTCCATTGTACAGGCTTGCCGACAATGGAGGCATTACATTTTTGGGTAAGAAATGATCATCCACATAGACCACCGACCCCTGTAGTTCATACAAACACAAGGGAAGTTACAGAATGATCACCATCAGAAGTGTTCCACATATCTACAATAGTTTCATTTGAACATCAAGTACAAGAATGGAAGCACCAATAATGTTGCAGACTTACTCATCCAACCACCAATCATGGCGATAATCACCATGCTCAACTCTTGTGGGCACAAGACTTCTGATTGGCCGCTTCTCTACAAGAGCGATCTAGAATTTAGACACACATACCAGAAACTCTTGGAGGGAAACCAAGTTCCAAAATTTCACCTCCAAGATGCACTACTATGTCACATGGGACACCTTTGTATTCCTTCAAGCGAGCGTGCCAAGATGATTTGGGAAGCGCACTACAGTCGGGTCATTGGGAATTTTAGGGTGGAGAAAATAGTGGCAGTACTACATAAGTATTTATATGGGCCAAACCTTTGACATGACATTAGGAAGTACATACGATCTTGCATTGCCTGCACCATTTCCAAACCATCCATCAAGAAGCAAGGCCTCTATACTCTGTTTCCTACCCCTATTTGACCTTGGGAATCCATCTCCATGGATTACATGTCGGGCCTTCATTCTACTAAGAACATAAATAATTGTGTGTTTGTGTTCATTGACAGATTATCAAAGATGGCCATAATGGTGGCCTGCAAGAAGAATATCACAGTAGAAGCCACTGCTAAACTCTTCTTTGAACGAGTGTGGGTACACTTTGGGATCCCATAGTATATAATCTTAGATTGGGGCAACAGATTCCTTAGTACATTCTAGTCTAGCCTATGGTCAATGCTAGACACCAAGCTCACTAAGTCCACAACTTTCCATCGCCAGACTAATGGCCAAACAGAGGTCGTCAATAGGATGATCGTACACATTTTTTGCATGTAAAACTCAAAGCATCCATGCACATGGGATGAGAGCCTCCCCTATGTACAAAATAGCTATAACTGGGCTCTCCACAGCTCAACCAACCATAACCCCTTTTAGGTGGGCTTGGGATTCCAGCCACTATGTCCCATTGACATAGCCATGCCATTTGAAGCTACTCAAGTTGATTCAGCTCATATCCAATCTAAAGTTTCCAAGGCGAGAAGCTTCATTGAGCACATTTAACACATTCACCAATAGGTTCATGACATACTAGATAGATCCAATGCTATGTACAAGAAACGACATGATCAGCATCGGGTGCAACACAACTTCTAGGTGGGGGACAAAGTGTGGCTACATTTGCAGAAGGAGCACCTCACTGGATCCCACCACAAGCTTCACCCACTCTGATATGGTCCATACACCATCACCAAGGCTATCAGGTACAATGCCTTCAGGCTTATTATTCCACCATTCCTTGGTCTCCACCAAGTGTTCAATGTGGACCGCCTCCGGCCCTACTTTCCACCTCTACTAGACACATCAGACATGGAAGAACAACTCACACCAAAAGAGTTAAACCCTGACTGCATGGAACAAGACACAACTGATCAGATTATGGACACACAGATCAAGAACACCCACCAACAGAAGATCCAACTATATTGAATTGTCAAAGCAGGCCAACTCCTTCACTAGGGAAAGTGGCTCATCAAGGACCAAGTTCAGCAAAAGTTTCCTCATCTCATGGAGGAACTCAACAAAATGGGGGCCATTGCTTCCTAAGGGGGGAGGAATGATCCAGGAGGATATTGGTGGCCACCCACCTATTCCACTTAGACCCCCACCATTGTTTCTTTCAATTTTCTAATTTCCTTAATTGTAGCACAATTTACTATTTTTGGCGGTTTTTGAGTCCTAAACTTATGGACTCAATATTTGTCATTTATGGATGTATTCCTTTAACATATCTTTCTAACGATGTATCATGCACATCAAATGAAGGTAGTATGCTAAAGTTACGACCCCGGTAAAT
Organism: Pseudotsuga menziesii; assembly: GCA_001517045.1. Lineage (NCBI taxonomy): Eukaryota > Viridiplantae > Streptophyta > Pinopsida > Pinales > Pinaceae > Pseudotsuga > Pseudotsuga menziesii. The sequence goes on along the minus strand of LPNX010729081.1, from coordinate 31,072 downwards.
TGATGTACCAAGTTACCCAACGGAGCCCACATTCTGGCGTTTCACCTCCTAGGGTCAGGTTTTTGGATGTGTAGGGTTTCCATTGTTTCTCAATAATATATAGACCTTCGAGCCTCATTGTAACATAGATTTCAGAGGCATGTAGCCACCACATCTCTTGTTAGAGATAAGCTACCAGCACTCTAGCTAGTTTATTTCCATTCTGTATGTAAACAAGTTTCAGTTATTGATTAATGAAATGAAGTGTTATTTCCATTGGATATTTGTTTCTATGGTTATTTGTGTATTATGTTGCATTCCTGCATAAATCCAGATCACTAAACCTTAACCTCAATCAACTGGGGAAACCTCCTCAACCCTACTTCTTCCAATGGTGATATCCTACCCATACAAATATCGACCATGTGAGGCACAATCGACGAAACGTTCGACTATAAAAAACCCCACCAATGCTTGAGTCTAACATGGTTTGAGTGGTGAGGCCGACTACAGTGGAGCAAGTGGGAAAACCCTCTAAATATGGGAAATCTTCTAGAGGTTGGAGAACCCTGAAAACCAAATGGAAATGCCCTCTAAGGGTTTGGATACGACTATAAATACCACAGGCTGGGGAAAACCCTAAATCCATAAAACCTTCAAACACTTGTTTTCCCCACTAACAAAAAACAAAGTGGTAATTAGGGTGGAAACTGAATCTTACCTGGCAGAAAATATTGACAGTTGGTGAATGAAACAAATTGTATGGTTGGCTTGATCTGGGTGGTGATTGATAGCTCAGAGCGCTCCAAACAGTACATGAAAATAATCGTAAAGAAAATCCTCCAATTTTTAAATAGGAAACATCCGCAGAATTGAATTAATGTGGTAGTTGGGTGACTAAATTCCTATGGATAAAACATCGTTTAGCGCCAAAGGTGACAAAATTTATCAGCAAAAAAACATCTGAATCGGTGAACAAAACAAAGGAGGTCGCGACAGTGTCAGGTGGACTCACGGAGCGGATTCGATGCTATCAGATAACATTCGACACTCCATCCAATGATAAGACTATCAGTAGGATCCTTAACTCTTTATTGGTGGTGAAAATAAAGATCACTTGCGACAGCATCGGCTCCAATACTGGAATTTTTCTGATACCATCACAGGAACTCAACAATAAATTCTACAAACCTCATCAGTCAAACCTTGAAAAATCATCAGCTATAAAATATCAAAACATCCGCATGTATTGGCTTGCAAAAATGAGTCCCACTGATGTTGTCAGCACATACTTCCAAAAAAGCACGTCGACAAACTTACAAAAATTTCCTGACAATGGACTGGTAGATAAGAAAAACAAAACCTTCCTGAAATAATCGGTTCAAATATTCGAGTTGGCCTGATACTGCCAGTAAAACATGCTGATATTTCCCAAAAAGCATCTGTGAAAGCTACAAAAAACCATCAGAAAGAGGATTAAAACCTCACCGACAAGGTCAGATCCAAGACCCGAGTTTCACTGACATATCAGCAATCTCAAAAATGTTTTCCAAAAATACTCAAAGAATAATCCAAAAATTGAATGAGCAACATGAGCTTCCCCTACGTGTCATCTAGACTCGAGAATATCAGCAGACACATCGGGTGAGAAACCTGAGTTTCAACTTTCAACAAAAGACTTTCAAAATCGTGCAAAAAATAGAGTAAGTCATGAAAAAAATTCTCAGAGAGAAAAAATTACCTGGGGAAGCTTATAATCAAAAAAATCTAGGGAGGGGCCCTAAAATCACATAAATTTTGGGGTAGTGGTTGCAACAACAACAATTGGTGACTAGCTAGTGAACACGGATCTCTGGAAAAACTATCTTTCAAAACACAAACTGTGTTATGGAATTCCATTCGAGCAACTCATCCCAGTCCTTTTCAAGATTATTTAAAAATCCAAACTTCTCCAGGAATGCAAAATTCAAAACATCCTATTGATTGTAGTCCCGTTGGGTATGGTAACTAGGCTATAAAATTTGCAATAACTCTTTTTGGGCCAAAATGTGAGATTCATGTACCTCTTTATTCAGTTTCTTTCGACTGTGACACCATAGGATCATAATAGAGTTGAACAGGTGCATTCATTTGTTCCCCATTCCCATTCCTTTTGTATTCTTTTGATGCTTAAGACTTTTGTCTTTTGAGTCTTCTCGAATCGCTTCCTTTGTATTTGAGATTTGATTTAGGTTCTTCCATCCATGGTGTCCTTTTGTGTGAGTGATAATTTGTTTTATCTCATGGATGGAGAAGAACCCTTTTGAGCAATCCAATCATTTTACTAATTTATGTCTTCAGTATATCCTTTTGATATATATTTTCTTTCTTGGAAATTTATTTCTTTATATTAAGCCTTTTGGATTTCATTTGTGGTATGGGATTATTTTGAATACCATACACTTGTCTATTTTTCTTGCTTTCCGTGGGTCTTCTTCGGTGAGATTCCTAGGACAGATATTAATGTGAAGTGGATGAAGACTGAAAATAGTATTGATCTAGACTTCATTTACCTCGGTTATTTTACAGGTTTTAAAATAGGACTTCAATGTGTTCTTAAAATAACTTCCCTTCAGCAGTCTATCAAATTAAAGACTCTTGTTCTAACCAAAAATTTGACATAGATAAATTCCAATGAGTAGTTCTTGGATTAAAGTATTGGCAGTTTTTCCAAGTTCCAATATCCCCCAAGCACCAAACGATTGAACTAAATTATTCTTAAATAAATACCGAACTAAAGAAAAATACTAAAATAAATAAAATGCAAAGAAAAGAAAATCAACAGAAAGAAAGTAAACATAACTAAAAGAAATCAGAAACGAAAAAAGAAAAGATTTATTTATGTACAATGAGCTCCTATAGTACAAAGTGAAATAAGGTTTGAGAACCATACCATTGACAGAAATATTCTCTTCCCAACCCTATAAATCCTGTAACTTATAATTCGAAGGGCCTAACTTTTCAGCAATCTGAAATGGCCCAACCCATAGGTGTTGAAACTTTGTATGTTTTCTCTTTTTATCATGCAGGTGATCCCACTTGAGAAACAAGTCTTCAACTTCAAAACTTCCCTTCCCAGACTTATGTTTATTAAACTACCTTTTAACAATTTCCTACTGGTGTTTAAACCTCTCCTTAGACCTGAGCCTGGACTCTTCCAGTTTCAACAAGGTATTAATTCGAGCTTACAAAACTTCACTACCAGACCCTTGTGACGCTTGGGATAACTGAGAATATGGAAGTAAAATGTTTAGGGGTAGAATAGATTATTTCCCATATACTAGAGTATAAGGTGACATGCATAAGTAATTCTTGAGGGTGACCCTATCTACCCAAAGTGCATTTGGAAGAGCTACATGCCAACTTCTCTGATTTTCTATGGCATTCATCTTTAGAATTCTGATAAGGATTTTATTTGTTGATTCAGCTAACCCATTACCTTGTGGACAATAATTAGAATAGTCGTGCAATTTCATTACTTTTTCATTATCAAATTCAATTAACGTAATCGATGAAAAGTAAGACGCATTATAAAAAACCAGTGAAATTGGAACCCCAAACCTGGTCCTAATATTTGCTTGTAAAAATTCTATGACCACATCTTCATTCACTTTACATAACGGAATTGATTCCACCCATCTTGTGAAGTAATCAGTGGTTGTGGGGATGTATTTTTGTTGCAATGAAGAATTTGGATTGATTTCTCCAATGATATCAATTCCCCATTGTTCAAATGACTCCAAAACAATGACCAGTTGCAATGTTCCAGCTGCTTTTGCTAGTCTCCCTCCACTTCTGTAGCATGTGTCACACTTCCTTAAATAAGCATGAGCATATTTAAACAAGGTTGGCCAGTGGTATCCAACTCTTAGAATCTTGTGGGAGGTAGTGTCTCCTGAGAATTTTCCTCCAGTAGGACCATCATGCAATTCTTTGACAACTTTAGAGGCTTCCTCTTGTTCCAGGTATCTCAGAAATACTCCATCATAGTTATTTTTAAAAATAACTCCATCAATTATCTGATAAGATGTTGAATTTAAATGAAGTTCTCTTCTTTGTATAGAATTCCAATATTCTGGTAAATATCATTGTTGAAGGTAATGTATCAGACCTCTATACCAAGACTCGAGAGCTGGAAAGATAGGACACATATCGATCATATGCAATTCGGCTTAATTTTCCCAATCATCATCTTTATTGTTTTAACTTTCATCCATTAACTTGAAAATCCCTTATCCTTTGATAATGGTGGTTGGTTTAAATTCTAGATCATATTCTTGTAACGTTTTCACCCAATTTCCTCTTTGTTCTCCCAACTCCTTTTGTACGAAAAGGGTTCGAACTGTCAGGTGAGGAACAATTACTTTGGTTCTATTTTTAAGAATGTAAGGCCTGAATTCTTTCACTACTTTAAATACTGCATACACATGTATGTCAATAGCAGGGTAGTTCAATTTAGCACCTTGCAACCCAGTGCTCATAAATGATTGGGGTACTCATCTCCCCTTTCTTATTTCTGTGTAATCACTGCTGTAAGTGAGTTATTAGAAGAAAAAGTGTACAAGATAAAATCCTTTTCAAAATCGGGACTTTTAATGGAAGGTGCATGATATATTTCCGCTTTGATGTTGTTAAATGCACCCTTCTCTATGTCAGTCCATTTAAATTGTACACTTTTCCTTACCATTTGTTGCAAAGGCTTTACTATTTTTGCAAAATCAAGAACAAACTTTCGAACAAAATTTATAGTTCCCATGAAGGATTGCATACCTTTTTTATTGTGGGGTAAGGGAATCTGTGCTATAGCTTCTATCCTCTCCAGGTCTATGGAGATTCCCTTTTTAGAAATAATGTGGCCCAACAGTTTTCCTTCTAATACTATGAAGATGAATTTCTTAGGATTTAACAAGATACCATATTTTTAACAGCGGTCAAAAATTTGTTTCAAATGAAACATATGCTCTTCTCTCTTCTTAGAGAAAACTATTACATCATCTATATGAACTACCACACTGTGGCCAATTAAACCCCAGAAATCTATATCCATGTCCCTTTCAAAAGTGGCTCCAGCATTGATGAGACTAAAGGGAATTCTTTTGTAAGCAAAGTTTCCCCACTTTGTTCGAAATGTGTTTTTAATCCTATCTTGATCTGCTACCAATACTTGTTTCTATCCTGAAAACCCATCCAATAGGAAGAAAAATTTAGAACCTGAAACCATATGTAGGATTTGCTCCATTGGTGGGACTAGATAATTATATTTTTTTGAGGCTCTGTTCAGATTCCTGAAGTCTACGCATAACCTTATTTCACCATATTTCTTTCTTACTGGTACTATATTTTCCACCCACTCTGAGTTCCTAAATTTGAAAATGATCTTTGCATCAAGTAACTTCTTTACTTCATTTTGGATCAGCGGTTCCATCTTGGGATGCATTTTCCTCAGTGACTGCTGAAATGGTTTCATGTCGGATTTAATAGGGATGACATGTTATATGATGTGGGTATCATAGGTCTTCAAATATTCATATGTCTAGGAGAAAAAATCCTTATATTGTCGAAACAAACTGATAAAGTTGCTTCTTTCCCCTGGTGAACAACATTTTCCCAAGTTTACATACTTGGGTTCGGCCTCTGTCCCAAGATTAATCAACTCATATAGCATAGATGAACTATTTGTTTTGACATTGGGAGGATTTCTAAACATGCTATTCGAATAAAAAATTCCTTCCAACGTACATACCCCTTTAGGCATGAAGTTTCAACTTTGAAGATTGGCTTGATGTTCTTTGTCATCAATCACTGACTCCTTGAAAGACTCATCATTTGTCAAGAACTCTAATAATTGTTGATCATTGTCGAATACCCTTAAATTTGTGACATTATCTGGTATAGATGGCCTAAAAATCAATTCAATTGATCATTTGTTATTAGTGGGCTCTAGTATTGCAGTTGAAGTAGCTAACAAATCAACTGCTGCATTTTGCAATCTAGGAATTGAATTGATATTCAAAGAATTGAAATTTTCTATAAGATCCCAAACTTCAAATTGGTAGCCTTTTAAGTGTGGTGACAGACAGTGAATTGTGCTTCGAACTTATATGATGATTATTTCAGAATCACCAAGAAATTTGAAATTTCTTACTTTGAATTCAATATCCTTCTTCAAGCCCTAGACTAGAGCTTCACATTCTATTGTGTTGTTAGTACATTTGAGCTCTAGCATACAAGAGATAAAATGTTTGTTCTTTTTACAATCAACCAGGACACAAATCGACCCTGATCCCTCTTGAGTTTTGGAACCGTCAAAATATAACAACCAAAATTTATCTTCTAACTCTACAGGACTAGTGTTACTCTCTAAATTAAAAACTAAATTAACTATATTACGATCAATATTATCAGTCCATGAAAATTGAAGGAATTCGGACTGTGTGTCTGACTCACTATTGGATTCTTTTGCTTGATAGTTTCCAGGTTCAATCTCTATGAAATAGTTACCCAAGACTGAATGAGAGAAATACATAGGTTCATTTTTTCCTTCCAATTGTGTCACAATGTGCTTCATGTGTGGTTCCCTCATTACCTTGATCTGATTCTGGCTATTCTTATAGGGAAGCTACAACTGTGACCAATCAGTTGCAAATTACCCATCCAGTTTTGAATACCAAACCCTGCTCAATATCAAACCATATGCTTTTGGTATATCTACCACTATGATGTCTATAAACTAGCAGGCCCTTTCATCTGCAAATAACCAAATCAACACATTCTTCATTTCTCCTACTACCTTGACTGCTAATCTATCCAACTGAATGATATTACATGAAGAGGGTGTAGGTTGACCATTTATCTTTCTACAAACTGAAAGAGGCATGAACTTAGAGGAATCTCTAGGATCTACCAAAAAATTATGCACATTATGACTAAAAATCTCAAAAGATAGTAAAAATTAAAAGGTTTGAAATTTAGACTTCCCTCCAATGCTAGCTTCATTAATCTCTTTGTCTGATTGAATGTCATCCTAGGATCTACTAGATTGTTTATCAAAAGCTTCCAAGAGCTTCTTTCTTTATTGAGGTAAGTTACACATTTTAAATAAAGAACTATTTTCTTTTGTTTTCTTGATGCCTTCTATTATGTCATATCCCATATCACATTCTGCTAGACCCTTTTTATTGTTTTTCGCTTTATTTTCCACAACATTCACAATCTTACTCATTGCTGTAACTTTGGCAGACTTAGGTGGTGTTTGGGTATTACTGCTAATCTTCTTCATACTTTCTTATATCTTCCTAATATTAGGAAGTAATAGGATTTCATCCATTATTGGCCCTTTTCTTTTGGTTGTGACATTAACTGCTGGAAGTTGAAATTCTTCAATAGGTTCCTCTTCATCCAACCCGAGTTTAGGTGCACAGTCCCATAGGATCATCGTTGTTTCATGTGATTCTTTTGGTTCATTTGTTTTTTCTTCTTTCACCTCAGGCTCTATTATTTGAGCATCTAATATTTGATTCATAGCCAGATTCATTGAGTTAATCCATTGTGGGAAACTCTTTTTAGAAAGAGGTTCTTGATGAAAAGTACAGAAATGATCCATTCCTACCTCATTAAAATTTAAAACAGAAGAACTATATACGAGTGATTGAGATGTGCCACCTTCCTCTCTTTTCTTGAAATAAGGTTTTAACTATTTCTTGGATGAACTTGATTCTTTATCCTTTTCTAAATCGACAATATTATTTGATATTTTTTTTACCACTTTAATCATGTTTTCCAATTAACTTGAATGTTCCTCTTTAGGTATGGTTAACATCAAAGGTTTCTTACTACTAAAAGTCCTTACATATGACTCTGCAGTGTGCTTGTTTATGCTTTCAAGATCAGCTTCTACTTAATTTTCTTCTTCATAAGTTTCTTCCAAAGAAGGTTTAACTACCCTCTTAGAAAACATTTCTATGATGGGGCTGAGGACTAAAGTGTAGTATTCTATTAACATGTCTTCAGTAGGATTTATTGTAGCACTGAAATTGTTCAAATGGGCAGCAAACCTATGATTAAATTTTGCACTTTTTCTTTCTTTTCCATCCTCAGAGCCAACAATTCTTTCATGAGAGTGGTAGTGATTTGTTAACTACCAAAATTTCCCTTAAAACCCCTTTCAAAAGTATCCCACTTTGTTATCAAATTTTCTTGTAAGCCAAAATACCAAGAAGAGGCCTTATCTTCAAAGGTATGCAAAAAGTCTGCATACTACATCTTCATGCTCCATGTCTAAAAGTTCTAAATCCAAATAAAAACTTTGCAGGTGGTCAGCCATAGAAATGACCTTTCCGAGGTCAAACTTAGGCAATTCTTTTTCAGCATTCTAAGGCAAAGCATGCAAAGGAGCATCCAGGTTGAGTGGTGTTCAGGCTCTCCAAGCTGGTAGTGGATTAGGATTTACAGGTTGATTAGAATTTTGGGGTACATTTGTTGGGCTACAGATTTGTCCATTTTTCCATCACTTATTGACATATATTTCATCCCTTTTCTTCCCATTATCAGCCATTTATCATTCCATTTTCCATCAATTTGTTGTAACTACGCATAAAACACCATACTACTTCCATTGATACTTTAAGTGGTTAATAATGATTATTTTCCTTTATCTTTGATGAATTGAAAAATATTATGCATAATTTTACTAAGGATGGTTTGTGGAGTGATTTGTCACATACAAGACACTCACAGCTAGTTGTTACAGCCTTAACCAAAAATGCATGTGAGATAAGAACACCTCGATTCGCATCTCAATTTTCGGGAATATGGAAATGAATATCGACAATCCCAAACATGGGTTTTGTGCGTAACAACCTTTTTTACCTGATTCCCAAGGAAATTTCCAAACAAAGCCACGGTTTGCGAGATATAGTTGGTTCTTCGAGAGGGTATTTCCCATATTTACTATTGCGATCGGTTGCAAAGTTGTTAGCAGTTACGGCCGTGTTTCAGCTGTTACATATCACACGTTTGGGATTTGGTTCCTCATTTCCCTAGGATAATTTTATGTATAAATATTTAATCAATATCATTAAGATGGAGGAAAACAGAAAGAAATGTTATGCTGTAGGATTTGATCCAGATCTATTGTAATAATTCCATTGTGATAATATATGTTGGAAGTTTCTTAATTCTGGAGTTATAGAATTTCATTATGGATATCTAGCTCTACTGAGTGGAGGAAGGGACCTCTTCCCTGAGAACATGCTGGTAGTGTTGATTGTAGGTGTTTTATTTTGTAGATGTGTTTATTTGTTAGTTTATGCTTTCATTCATTATATTTATCATAGTTGTTTTTATTATTTAGTTCATGCTTTCATTAGATTTATCATAGTTGTTTTCATGTTAATTCATCTTAATAGATTGCTGGCCAACATAGCATTTCTTCTAGGTTGATGTAGTTAGATATTGCTTTGTAAGAGTTGATTTTAATTTCCATGTTTAAAGTGTGATTAGGATACAGTGTGATTTTATGAATATGATTAGGGTTTGATTTATTTTCAAGAAGGTGTGATCTAGTTTACAAAGAGTTTAGATTTCATACCAATAGATAACAATGTCAAGTATAAATTGTTCTTGCATAGATCTTGCATGATAGATTTGAAATAAAAGACTTCCTCGGGTTGACAATTTATGTTTAGCACTCTGCATGTTAAGTTTCAATTAACTGGAATATAGAGGGCCCAACAACATTTCCAACCATGATTCTATGAGGAGGTTGTGGTGGAGACTGAACAAGTGACTGAAAAGGAGACTGTACCTAGTCTCATAGCTATCACTAGTGGAATAGTTTCGAGTATATGGATTTCCTGTGCCATCCATGCATTGGTGTCCCTCCTTCTAGCACCAAAAATATTTATTCCTGGAAACATCCCAAGTACTGACAGTAGGGATTTTACCCAATAACCATTCCCAATTAGATCATTTACTATTTGGAATGGGGAATCTGTCCAGTTAGCGGCCTGGATACCGTAGAATTAAAGAAAGTTTCAAGTTTGTTTTAATGGTTGCGGCCCAATCCACTGTTTATGTAATTTTATATTTTATGATGAAATGTAAGTGCCTAGACTAAATGCAAGTGACTGATGAGTAGAGCCTCACTATAGATGCGCAAGTTCTTACCTCCCATCTTACCGCTCTTGCCTCACAATCACTTCTACAAAAGCAAAGAAACAGTTGAATCTATTATAATCCATTATATCCAACCCCCAGGGTAGCAGAGATTACACTTAATTGAGTAATGTATTGTAATGTTGTTAGTGGAATTCTATAGATAGCTGTCAAATTCTACATACATATTTACAACAATAAAAGATAAACAAAGGTAGCTTTGTTTTATTAACAAATTCATTACTCATTCATTTGCATGAGATTTCTAATAGAAAATAAAATCATTCATAAATTGCAGAAATAATTCAACAGGTAGGAACGATCTCACAGTTATGTAGCAAGCTAAAACAAAAATAGTTCACATTCAGCAATCCACATAATCCATCTGGAAACTCGTACAGTCCTTCCTCCAACAAAATTTGGTTCTTTATTTATAAAAGAAGCAGTTCTCATACAAATAGCTTCAACATATGTGCGCTAGAAAAATTCCTTTGTCATCTCTATTCTACCCCTATTTATACAATTTACATATGACTTTTCAGTACCCTAGCCTCTTAGGTTTCCTTGACCCTTAGATTACAAAATTTTGTCTTCTAGTGAATTGCACTATGAAAGTAAAAATAGAATAAGATAATATACAAAAATTGCCACATGTACACAATTCAAAACTCTGAAGGGCCTGGCTGATCTTCCAATAAAAAAATTCCATGCAACATCTTCTTCTTTGATGACTCGGCAGTTCAATGGATCTAAAAACCTTGTAGTTACTTCATGTTTAGCTAGATGGGATTCTATTTCTTTTAACTTTAGTGAATTCTGCCTCAATGAATCCTCAAAGAGATATTTATGGACCAAAGCTTGCACAACCCAGATTCAGATTGCTTCCTCACTAATGTTTTCGATATTCTAAATGCTTTGCTCATATGTCTACAACTTGTCCTAGAGATTCTTCAAATGTTGCTGTTTGTCTAAAAAATCTTGAACCTGAGTTGCCACTGAAGCTTGAAATTTATTGTGTGTCATGCACATCTTCTTGTAGAATTCCTTACACTTTTCCATAGTATTTTCAACTATTGTGTTCAATACTTCTACTACTCTGCTGCTGAAATCCAAGAGTTCCAACTCCATCTTCCATCCTCCTGTAGTATTTTGGGGCATGTTGTCAGGAAAAGATGCGTTGGTTCCAATACAAGCTAACTAAATTTACACAAGTTCTGTAACTTCTGATAAACTTTTCTGGAACTCTAATGACTTGTTTTCTATCTCCTTCAGTATGGCCTCTATCTTCTTAATATTATATAATTCTTTTGCCAATTTCAACTGAACCTGGTTTATTTTTCTTCGCAAAAGAAAAGCTTGACTATGGAATGGAGTAACATCGGCCTGCTTTTCAATAGCTATTTTGAGTTGTTTATCTAGTAGGTTGTTCTTTGTTTCTAATTCTTTTGCTCGCTGGTTGGCTACTTTTTTCTACATTTCCAATTCTGACACCTTTCTTTCGAGGTATCTCTTTTCTCCCTCGGTGATTGCACTTAACAGTATTAGTGCATCCTTATCTGAATCTATATCTTGGCATGCTTTCCTGAGTCTTTCAAACTCTGACAAAGTATCATCATACTTCCTCTTCAATTGTTGTCCTTTTGTTCTTTCTCTTACCAAAGTTTCTTTTATCTGTTTCATTTTCTCTTTGTAATATTCAGCATCCTCGACCATCCTACCAACATTATCTGCATTGGCTTGTGCTGATGTTAGAATTTCCATTGTGAGAAGTCGAGGATATTCATTTTATCCATGCATAACTACCTTATATGTCACCCTGACTTCTACAGGTTGATCACCTACCTGCAACCTCTTCTATGTCCTTCTTACTATTCTTTTCTTCTTCTGGTAAAAGAAAATTGTGTCTAAGTTAGCCACGGTGTGTTGATGAGATGGGGTGAATTGTACCAATCCAAGTTCTACAAGGGAAACTTGTTTTCGTGTTATTGTGCTACATGACGGGACAAAATAATACACCGGATTATTATGGGCTTGGTCTTGCTGAAGATTCTCCCTATCCTGATCTTCCTATTCTTTCCTTTTTAGTTATTTAGTTTCCTTCCCTTCCTCTTCTCTTATCCTGTCAATTGATTTCTTTTTCCTCATTTCTTCTTCTTCCCTTCACCTTTGTTCCTCCTCATCTATTTTTCTTTTTTCTTTTTCTTCTTTCCGCCTTTGCACCCCCTCAGCTATTAATTTCTTTGCTTCTTCGACTAACATTTGGGCTTCCTAATCCTTCTTCTGGGAAGCTTCTTTCTCATGTGTCTATTGTTTGGAAGTTCTACTTCTATTGCCTTTTCCTCCTGTGTTTGTGATATTTTTATTGAACCTTTTGTTAAGAGCAATCATGCTACATGCATTCCGGTATACCTGCTCATCGTTGTCAAAGTGATCGAAATATTTGAAATGTACTCCCACAAATGCACAATATTTTGGGACTTTGTCCCAAGTATCGTTTATGTGGAAGCTTTTCTTCCCGAAACAATATTTTTCTAGCTCTTTAACAAAATCAGTAGCACTCTTTACCTTGGTAAACTTATAACCACCAATGCAAAATGGCAGTAGTGGGTAGATGCCCTTCTTCATATCAAACAAAAATTTCTCAAAACCATCTGTGTATAACTGCCTTACTACCTCCTTATGGATGACACATTCAGTGACATATCTAGGAAGTAGTGAAGGGGCTTTGTATCCTCCATGCATCCTTAACTACAAGCCTCCCTTGGAGAGAAAATAATAAGCATATTCACTTACATTCTTTAGTGCTCCTTTGGACATGCATTTACATTCTTCAAGGAAAATAAACTCATATAATGGTATCAAAAAATATTCATAGATAGCTTTGTAAAAACTAAAGTACTTATGTTCCCATAAGAGTTGATTTGTGGAGTACACAGGAGTCCTGGTTGGATCCCAATTAAATTTTAACTTTGGGAATGAGTGGGTGCATAAAATACAGTGAATCAAGAACGACACCATGTAGAACTCATACTTTCTTTGGGTCAGATCCCCTAAAGCTGCAACTATGCAGGATGACATGATATTAGCCACGATGCCTACCCAATTGAATATGGTTCCTTGCATGGCGACATGATATATTATTGGAATCCAACTTATTTTATAAAAAATCTTGTTTTCCTGTCCAAATATTCAATTGAGCATTAGGGCTATGAGACGGCGCTTGGTGTGCAAATTAGCAGTCTTATATTCTCTTGAAGCTTTATGGAGAAACTACCTCCCAGAACAAATTATCTTCTTAGCACATTCAAGCATGTCCAAATACAGAACCTTTATTTATTTATCTATCATGAAACCTTGGGGTGTCTATAGCTTGCAGGATTTGGAAATGTAGGCAGGATTGAAAGAGGAAAACGCCTTCTTTTCTGTGTTGGTCATGATCATAGTAGCTACATCCGCTCAATATAGGATCTATCCTATAACGTTTGCACATGGGAAAAGCTCAGGGCATGTAGCCACTTTTTTAATGGAGGATCTATTGATGTTTACATGCAATAGTATGTCTTCCAAACCTGCATATGGGACAGTCTTGTCTTTGATCATATGGTAAATCTGCCCTCATTTGAATACCAGCTCAACCCCTGTGATAGACATCATATCTTCATAGATAATTTCCATTTTGGACACAATCTCTACATCTGGATCATCCCCTATGGCCTGATCCTTCATTTTCCCTTTCTTTGGCATGTTGTTGTATGAAGGCTGAGACTGTAACACAACATACCAAGAAATGACTTAAAAATTATTTGGTCCAAAAGCATGCATTCATTATTGATGAAATATACAAAACATACACACTATATCTGAACTACAAAACGATAAATGAAACCGTAAAGAACCAACATAAGATTGTATTTAATAAAACGATATTTACCAACTCATCCTGTAACATCTTGAAAAGGATCTGTGACGCAAAAAGGAAAGTTATTCAACTACGCTAAAAACCAGAAGGTGAATGATACATTACATATGGACTGTTCTAGAAGAAAAATTTCTCATGCCGCACGAGTTTTAGAACTCATGCTTTGGAAAAACAACAGCAACACGAGGATTTCTACCAAAATAACTCTGCGTACCGTAGAACTAGGATTTTCTACTGGGTTGATACTCACATTTTACTCTAAAGGAACAGACCAGACAATATCCCCTCAGTAACCAATGGAAAACCTTACAGCAACTCAGTGTCTTTGACAATAATGGGTCGGCCTAAACCTTAACCTCAATCAACTAGGGAAACCTCCTCCACCCTACCTCGGCCAACAGTTATATCCTATCCATAAGAACATCAACCATGGGAGGTGCAGTCGATGAAACATTCAACTGGACAAAACCTTTCCAATGCTTGAGTCTGACATGGTATGAGCGGTAAGGCCAAGTGGAGTGCAGAATATGGGAAAACCCTCTAAAACCAAGAAACCTTCTAGAGATGAGAGAACCCTAAAAACCAAATAGAAAGGCTCTCTATGGGTTTGGATGTGACTATAAATACCACAGGCTGGGGAAAACCCTAAATCCATAAAACCTTCAAACACTTGTTTTCCCCACTAACAAAAAATGAAGTGGTGATTAGCGTGGAAAATCAATATTACCTATAATAAAAGATTGACAGTTAACGAACGAAACAACTTGCATGGTTGGATTTATCTGGGTGGCGATTGATAGCTCAGAGCACTCCAAATGGCATGTGAAAATAATAGTAAAACAAACCCTCTTAGGCTTAAATAGAAAACAACCGTGAAAAGGAATTAATGTTGTAGCTGGGTGATAAATGACTGAGGATAAAACATCGTTTAGCACCAAAGGTAACAAACCTTATCGAAAAAAACCATCTGAATCAATGAACAAAACTAAGGAGGCTGTGACAATGTCGGGTGGAATCACCGAGTGGATCTGATGTTATCCGATAGCATTCTACACTCATGTTGATGATAAGACTATTGGCAGGATACTTAACTCTTTATCGGTGGTGAAAATAAAGATCACCCGCAATGACATCGGCTCCAATACTAGAGTTCCTCCTATACCATCGCAGGAACTCAAAAAGAACTACTGCAAACCTCATCAACCAGACCTTGAAAAATAATCGACTACAAAAGATCAAAACACCTGCATGTATCAGATTCCAAAAATGAGTCCCACCGATGCTGTCAGCAGATACTTTCGAAAAGGCGCATCAACGAACTTACAAAAATCTCTAGACAATGGACCGACAGATAAGAAAAACAAAACCTTCACAAAGGAATCAGTTCATATCTCCAATTTGGCTTGATACCGCCAAAAAAAACTTGACAAGATGTCCCGAAAAGCATCCACGGAAGCTACAAAAAAACCTTCAAAAAGAGAATTAAAACCTCACCAAGAAGGTCGGATCCAAGACTTGAGTTTTTCCAATGTATCGGCAACTTGAAAAAAAAATCTGGAAATATGCAAAGAATAAGCCAAAAATCGAATGAGAAACATGAGCTTCCCCGACGTGTCTACTAGACTCAAGAATCTCAGCTGACACATCGGGTGAGAAACCTGAGTTTCAACTTTCAACAAAATACTTTCAAAATCATGCAAAAAAATAGACTAAGTCATGAAAAAATTAACTAGGGAAGCTTAAAAGCTAAAAAATCCAGGGAGGGTCCCTAAAATAACAAAACTTTTGGGGTACTGGTTGCAGTAGCAATAGGACCCCACAAATTATGGCTCATGAAACCTTTACTTTGGTATCATTTGTAACCATCCATGTTGTTGATATAAACCTCAAAATGGCCATGAACATATCCAACTTGCATGCCAAATATTCCCTGTGGAGGGATTGTGGTTCTAATTTGGGGCCCCGTGTATGGAGAATGAGATTTAGAGGCAAATCTTAGAGCCTAAGACCATAGTTTTGACTATATTTTAGGTCACGCATCAAGAACCATCTTCTATGTGCAAGTTTTCAAAATGATGACCATATATCACATGTAGACTAAATATTTTCTATGTAGATTCATGCTATGTGATAGTCAAGGCAATCGTGAAGGTCCATGACCTCGTAAACAAATGGTGTGAACTCTGGCCATAAATTTATACCCTATTCCATTGTGTGGTCCAAGAGATTGATTATCAATGTTATAAATCTCAAAATACAAAGATATCCCACTTGTAGTTGAAATAATATTCCCTCCATAGAGATTATGTGTTGTCTCAAGCCCTTACGACGCATCACTCATGAGCCACATTGTTACATGTAGGTTAGATTTTCCATACATATTTCTTATGTGGTAGTCTAGGTTAACATGCAAGGAGCATCAACCACACAGAAAATTAATAAGGAATAAGACCCTCAATTTAGTTCGCAGGCCATGCTATAGGCCACAATAATTATTGAAATGGACAACATATCTCACTTGTAGGTAAAGTAATTATGTGTAGGGCCCTACACAAGGACCATGACAACATAAGGTCCTATAATTTTCCTTATTCTGTGGAATGGTCCTCAAGATCCATCCCTAGTGTTCCCCTCCTCAATGTGGTGGCCACATATCACATGTAGGTGGCTAAGGATTCCCTACACAGGCCCTATATAATGGCATGGGTTATTATACAAAGACCACGAGCCCCATTAAAAACTATTTTATCCCAAAAACATGGGTTTTGGTATTAAATGATGGATTAATGACGAAGAGGCATCCATAATGTGACAAACCTACAAATGGCCACCATATCCATGGCATAGGGAAAATATGCGTTAGTGCCTCATGGACGGCTTATTTGTAACCCGAAAGCCACATGTTATGGACTAAAAATATGTATCTTCACCATGGGCCATGAATTGGGTTGTGTGAACCATCCTTGATGTATTAAACCTAGCTTGAAATGGCACATGACATATTACTCACATGCCATATATTTCCTATGCATGGCCTATGTTGTGGCTTAAGGCCCCACACATGATATGTAAGGGTTAGAGATAGATTCCATGGATTAGAACCTAGGATTTTGCACCAAATATACCCTTATCCCCAAGAAACATATTAAGTATTTCAAACATTGAAATCACCACCATACCAAACTTGTAGGCTAAAGGTTATGTATTAACAACATGCGTGATGCCCCAAGCAATGAAACATGGCATGCAAGCTCCATAGAAATATATGTTATGGCCTAGTACCTCACCTTTTATCCCTAGAACATGGAATGGGAATTGAGAACCATCCTTGGTATGTTAATTCTCAAAATGATGTACATATCTCACTCATTTGTTAAAAATTTCCTATACAAGGCATGTGTAGTATTTTTCAAGGACCTAGAAGAAGCGATATGAACTTTGGCCCTAGATGTTAATATCAAACTATGGCCTAATTATAAAAAAACCCTTCATGGTGTTATACATCCCAAATTGTCCACCATATACGACTCACAAGCCAAAAGTTCCCTGATCTATAATTCCTATTTGATTGACTCGATTCCTACGCATAGTGAGGGGCCATTTATAAGTAATTAGGGGTTAATTAGTGATAATTTAGGGGTAATTTGTTGTCAATTATGGGTAATTAAGGGTCATTTAGGGGTAAGCATTGGGTAATTATTGGGTATTTAGTGGTAAATACAGGTTAATAATTGGTCAATTAAGGGATAATTAGGGGTTAATTAGTGGTCATTAGGGGTCAAATTAAGGGTTAAACAAGGGTAATTCATGTGGTGGTTTGAGACCCAACACATGGACCATGAGATCCATACTAAAATGTTATGGCATAAGATCCTAGCTTTTTCCTTATACCATGGAATGGTCCTCAAGATCCTTTAGTCACAATCCTGACTTCAAGTGTGTGTGGTGATTTGATTATTTGGTCAAGAGAACTTATAAATATACATACTTCAATTAATTTATAGAAAACTTATTTTTAATGAAATATTTCCCAAAATCACTGTGGGAGAGGCACACACCACCCAAACTTAGGAAATCTTGCAATCAATAATATATCAATTTAGATTTCATCCATAATTAATTCTATGCCATCACAAGGGCATGGGTTCAATCTCACACTCTGGACCATATTCAAGGTAGTCTCCCTATTCTAAAAATGTCAGTATCCACAAGGTTATACCCTCTTTGTGGTCTCTCCTCTCTCTCCCCCTTTATATTTTGTTCTAGTGAATAATAATACCCTCCATGAGGAATCCCCTACCAAATATTATGAACCCCCTCACATTTGGAAATCATATATTCTTCAACTTAGGTTGTCTTGCATAGTAAACTTTGGGTTTTATCTCACTTTTACTTAACTATTACAAAATATTCACGATGTGACATTAATAGGCCTATGTCCACCGTACAATCCCTATATAGGGAATCTTTATCATGTAAGTCGAATATAGTGTTAATTTCAGGTTTGGCACATTAAGGATGTTTCTCATGGCCTAGTGCATGTTCTAGGGTAAACATATAAATTCCTAGGACATAAAAGTTTCCTCAAGGGACCGGGGCCCACAGATGGGGCCTAGCTAATCCATAATGCCATCTCTTATATGTGGGAAATATTTGGCTTCCAATAAAGAAATGTCCATTTCAAGCTCTATGTGACCAAGAATGGTTATCATGATTGGTCCATATTATCAAGTCAAAACATAACATCTAAGTGTAAGGGCCTCATGGGTCATGTGTGATTCCCTATACCACCTCAAAGGCCTCATATACTACATAGGTAATACTTAGCCAATGATTAAGATATGTTGGCCATTTTGAGGTTTGGCATAGAAAGTATGAATTTCAGTCCCTAGGCCATGGACCAAGGTTTTAGTGTACAAGGCCATATGAATTACCTCGGGGATCATGGCCCATGAATGGAGGCCTAGATTATAAAAAAAGGCCTACATAGGGAATCTTATCCTATATGCGAGATATGTTCAGCATTTTGAGGAAGGGCACACCAAGGATGATTTCCAAGGCCCATATTATGCTATAAGGTTAAATAAGGGTCTTAGGTCATAACACTTTTGTCTAAGCTCATGGTCCATTTTCAAGCCCTCAAACCACCACACATACCCTCCATAGGGAATAATTATCCTACAAATGAGATATGATAGACATTTCCTATTTCTAACACTAGACATTGTTCTCAATGCATATGTCATGGTTCAATGCTAAAATCCCTAGGCATACACTATAACATTCATATACGGGGCATATGATCTATTTTTGGGGTTATAAACCACCACATAGACCTTACAAATGGAATATTCATCATGCCAACGAGATATGGTCCTATAATGGGGATATAACTTCTTGGTGTCCAAGCCAAGGTTGATACAAAAATATAAGTTATTAGCCCATAAAATTTGTCTTTGGATCTCATGGTCTATACATGGGACCCTGTACCACCACACAAGTCCTACAATGGAAATCTTTGGCATATGAGTGAGATGTGGTGTTTATTTCAAGGTTTATCACACCATGGATGGTCTTCAGGAATCATAAAATATTTTAGGGTTGAAATTCAAGATCTTGAGACATAACACTTTTTTTTTAAAGCACATGGGCCATGTGTGGTCCCACAACAACCACACATGAAATTAGTTGGAAATCTCACCCCAGGAGTGCATTATGGTGGTGATTTTGAAGTTTTCCAATTTAGAGGTTAGGTTTAGTGCCGAATAGATGGTCTGGTGCCATGATACAGGTTCTTTGGCCATAACATTTGTCCTTGAGCCTCATGGGCCATGTGTGGGGCCTCAAGCCACCATACTTTGGCATGTGAGAGTGATATGGTGCTCATTAATTGAAAGATTTGGGATGCTAAGTGTGGTTCTCATTTCCCATTCAGTGGTCCAATGCCAAAAGTACATTTCCTTTATATGGCATGTGTGGTCGTTTGGGGTGCTACACATGACCCATGAGACCTAGAGGAAACTATATGAACTTAGGTCCTAGAAGTTAATCTCAAACCATGTTCTGGTTGTAAAAAATTAATCATGGTGTTATACATCCCAAAATTGCCACCATATCGCACTCATAATCCAAAAATTCCCTTTGTAAGGCCTATGTGATGGACTCAGGCCCTACGCAAAGTTATGGGTCATTTATGGGTAATTAGGGATAAATGAAAGGTATTTAGGGGTTAATTAGTGATAATTTAGGGATAATTTGTGGTCAATTATGGGTAATTAAGGGTCATTTAGGGGTAATTTTTGGGTAATAGTTGTGTCAATTATGGGATAATTAGGGTTCAATTATGGGTTAACTAGGGGAAATTAATGGTACCTGTGGATCAATTATAGGTAAGCAGGGACCATTTAATCCCAAGGGGTTAGCTAAACTAGTGGTTTTACATGATGTTGAGAATTTAGTTAGGTTCATGGCGAAATGTTCCCATTATAAATCCTTGTGTGTGAGGAATACTAATCTAAATCAATGGTTTTACCAGGGAATATGCCATCTATATGGCCTATGTAGAACCCAAAAGCTTCATGTTATAGACTAAAAGTTTGGATCTTCACCCTGTAACATGAATTAGGTCATGAGAACTATCCTTGTTGTACTAAACCTTCAAATGTGATACTACTTCTCAATCACATGACAAATATTTCCTATGCATGTGATATGTTGTGGGATTTTCAAATGAGATATAACCACCGCCCCCAAAAGTCCAAATTCTCATGACTTTTAAAGGATGTTTTTTAAAAATCTCCTTAACAAGGACCTTTAAGGGGGGTTTGAGTCAACCCCCCCAAAAAATTCATGTCAATTGAACTTTTGAGGGCGTCTTTATCACAACGGCCCCCACAAATCAAAATTCCCATAACTTTTGGGGGCTACTTTAAAACAACCGCCCCAAAAATCCCAATTATCATGCAATTTGGGGGTGGATTTTAAACAACCAGCCCCAAAGGTCAAATTATTATGAATTTTGGGGATGGATTTAAAAGAACAGACCCCAATAGTTCATTTATCTTTACATTGGGGGGGGGTTTAAAAACTACCTAAAAAATAACCATTAGGGGGTCTTTTCAAAGCCCCCCCCCCAAAACATGATGTTGGACTTTGGGGGGGCAGTCTTTCCAATCGCCCCCCAAAAAAGTCATGTTGGACATTTGGGTGGGTTCTTTCTAACCCTTATGCCCCCCCCCAAAAAATTCCAACAGGACTTTTAGGGGGGGGGGGGTTTAAACACCACCCCCAAAAGTCCTGAGAATTGGAATTTTGGAAGGGGAGGGGTTTAAAAACCACCCCCA
>LPNX010729056.1:210520-238036 GCA_001517045.1 Pseudotsuga menziesii | reverse complement strand
TCGTAATGTGATGAATTGGGATTCCTTGACCTTGTTCTATGGTGTATCGATCGAGAACTTTGTGGTACAATTGTATCAATACATGCCGCCATTTAGAAATTGTTTAGAAAATTATTGCATTATTGTGAGTTTTGAACAAAATATATGGACATTTGTTTCTTCTATTTGTTGAAGAAAGAAAATATATGGACCTAGTCACAGAAGCATAATTTTAGAGATTTAAACTACGAAAAGACGTCTAAATTGACCTCTTCGTACACGTTGTTCGACATAAGATTCAAGTGTATGAGAAGCTTCAGACCTACTTCCACATGGAATTGGTCTTGTGGCATTTGTATTTTTTTTTTTAAAACAGTTATAGCCGTGGATACAGCGACGGCACTTTTTAAAAAAATTTCACAGCCGTGGATACAGCGACGGAAAGCCGTGGATATAGCGACGGCTAGGCCGTGGATACAGCGACGGAAATCCGTGGATACAGCGACGACCAGGCGTGGATATAGCGACGCAAATTAGGGGTCGTCGCTATTGCGACGAAAAAGTTGCCACGGCAAAAAAAACACTTAGACGTGGCAATATCCACGCTTATCCGTGGATATTGCCACGTTTTTGCCGTGGCAAAATTGATCACTTGTACTAGTGAAGGGTGTTTAGTGAAGGAGACTTGGTCCTTTTGTGGGATCAACCGAAAGAACCCTTGGGGGCAGGGAAGTTTAATCCTATTTGGTGTGGTCCTTACGTGGTCAAGCGTGTGTTAGAGAAGGGTGCCTATGAGTTAGTGGATTACGAAGGAACAACCTTGGCGGAGCCTAGAAATGGGCTCTATCTTAAGAAATATTATGCATGATATTTAGCCAAGGATGCTTATTGTATATTATTGTACAGTTTTGCATACTTAGGTATTTTTCTTATCGTGATCAGGTTTTTGATTAGTTTCTGTTTCTTTTGGTAGATGTCAATGGAATCTTCCACCTACATAGGATTCGTGGATGGTGCAAGCTGTCACACTCAACACTCAACCTCTATTTCTTGGGTGATTTATACTCCTATGGGTCAGGTACTATCTTCAGGAGGCATATGTCTATGACCATCTTCCAACAATGTTGCTGAATATAGTGCCATATTTATCGAGCTTCTATGGGATGCCATTTCACATGGTGTTCTATCTCTTGAGGTACGTCTTGATTCTGAGTTAGTAGTGTCACAGCTCAATAGTTTGTACCATGTTAGAGATCCAACGTTATTGAGAAGATTCTTACGTGTGACATTGTTAGAACGAAAATTTGACAATATAACATATATACACATTCCAAGAAATAATAATCATGTTGCTGACTCATATGATAACTACATGTTAGATTGGCATTTGTTTCGTTCATAATAAATTAATCACAAACACAATTTTTACTCATGTAAATAAATAAACTAATCACCATAAAATTTTTTATATATACATCCAAAAATGTGATAATACATAGTGTCATGATACAAAATTGGGGCTTTCAAGCCACCAACATATAATACATGGTAATACAAAATGTATACACTCCCAGGTGTCTCATCCTGTGGAGGAGGAGGAGGGTTGTGATCATGGAAGGTCACTATGGCTCTAGCCAGCCATCGAAATAATCACACCCATGCATGTGGTACACTCACCACCTACTGCTGCATAGCCTTAGGAAAGTCCTCAAATTGAGCCATGGGAACTCTATGAGTTAGTATCACAAAATTGGTATGAATGCTCTAGAGCATTCACTCCACATCCACACCCATGATGTCATCTCCTCTTCCCCTCTATCTATGATGAGGGAAGCCTTTTGGCTGCTGTGGTCCCACATCTAGACACAAATGGTAGATGTCACTATGTATTGTCGCACAAAAATATGTCTTTTTAAGTCCATATAATCAAGAAAACAAAAAAAAATTAAATAACTCAAAAAATTTAAAAAGAGAGGGTCGAGATTCATCACCTATATCGCCATATGCCGATCCTGGTGGTAGCAGCATGTCCGGGTCCCCCCGAAAATCTATCCCTGCATAGGGGTATTCATCAATGGCAACTATCTGCTTTCACCACCATGGAAAGAAGTCAGCTGGATATGGGTTGGCCACCCTACCACCCCCCAGTCTATGCATAGCATCTGCCCAACGCTGTTGGGCCAAATCTCAAACCCCATGGAGAGGAACGTCCACTCTAGGGCTCAATCCTGGAACACGCTCAAAGAAAAATGTGCTCAAGATACTGCTGAACCCGAAGTTCCACTCTCTACTTTCCTTACACTCACTGAGCTGATGTTTCATGCACTCCACTACATAGAACATCAGAGGCCGCGAGGCCTGGTGGAGTGATGCCAAGCCTGCTATCCTGCCTAATGTCAATAGTATGGCCTTTAGGCCCAGCATCTGTATAGCGTTGGTAGGGACCTAACTCCCCACCTTCTCTATGTCTGGATAGTAATACACTGCAATGTACTCATCGATAGTTAGGCCACCTCTTGGCCCACCACGGGAACGAAGGTTCACCACTTCCCCTCGTCTAGAAAGCCCTGTAATGAAGTATATGTCCTCCACCTCTATGGTGAGGGACATCCCATCTATCTGGAAGGACTCCAAGTCTGGATCCCAGTAATCCACTAGCATTTGTAATAGTCTTGGTTTTGCCCTCAAACCACCAAGACACCAAAACTTGTAGAGTCCACATGCACGTAGAGCCTGTTGAGCCATTAGATCGGCCCTTACTGCTTCCTCTACCTCACCATGTTCACGCTCTCTCCACTCTAGGACCATACTGCACAAGAAATTGCAAATTTTCCCATCAGTTTATTGAAAAAACCATATGCGCGGCCTCATACACGACTGTTTTTAAAATAGCCGCATATGTACGTGGGTTTGAGGCTATTTTCCGCAAATGTCCATCCCTATACGCGGAAAAAACCTTGATTTTTGTGTGGTCCTTAGTGCTCATTTTAGGGTGGCCTAGAAATCTTATTTGACCATGGAATTTCATGAAAATTGCATCAAAATGAAAGAGAAGAGCATGGGTAAATACCTAGAAGAAACGGTAGTGGATTCTGCTGGCTGGATCTCTTGGAATTCGTTGTTGAAAATCAGAGCTCAAATGGGTAAAAGTTTCAAATGTTTTATAATATTTTTAATTGTTTACTGTTTATAGAATTTTTTCAAATATTTGAAAATTTTTACCCCCTTTCCTATAGTTTTGACATTTTCTAACCATTTTGGACCGTTTTTGGACATAATTCATGTTGTAGAGGACCTTTTTCAGTGTCGTTTCAGCCGTTGGATTGACCCGTTCGTGCTGATCTTAGGCATCATGTCTAAACTGGAATATAGGTTAGGTTTCACCATTTTCATTTTGCATAACCTTATGACCATATCACCATGACCTTAGGTACGAACCCACTCTGTTATGTCACAGAACCTTCTTGTTGTTTTAGAAGTGGCATGATATGAGTGGTAGAGCTTCACCTTACATGGGTACCCTAGTTAGTGCCTTATTTTCATTTGGTGCCCATGCCAACATCTTCTCTTTTAGGGTGTGGGAGTCCATTGTATAGTACTGCCATGACATTTCGTAAGAGCCTCATACTCCTCTTGATCTTATGCTAGAATATTTCCATTATGACTCCCTCATATCAAGTTGTGAATGCATTATCATGAGCTTTTCCTATCTTATTGAGCTTTATTCCAGCTCTCTTGACATTTCGCTTCAGCCATATAGCCCAAGCTTGTCTCATGTCTAGCCATGCAGAGCCATTTTTTATATCCTTCACAGCTTGTTTCCCTTTTTACCGGTAGGGGATTTTCCCCTGAGTGTCGATATCCTACACATGTATCCTTGCATTGAGCATAGGTATGTTCCACTTCTTGGAACTAGTTTGTTTTCCCTTATGACACTCGTCTCCTCCTAGTTTGTAACTATAAAGCCATTTTATTCTTTTTCAAGCTTTTTAAATAATTGAAAAAGTCCAAAAAAAAATCAAAAAACCAAAAAGTCGGACAAGGAAAGATGTTATTTGTGGCAGCTGTCGAGTCATGTCGCCTTCAAATAGAGCACTGTATATCACATCCATTGGTTGGGTTATAGTTTGACTTTCGGAGCTGTAATCACTTATCTGAGTTTATCTCCACCGACTGGTTAAGCTTCCAATCCCTATGGAGCCTCTATCGATGCCTCCTGTGTCGTAGAGATGTCCCAGTTTGTATATCAAGTCTATGCTGCCTTCATTCAGTCACCATACGTCGTTATGCTCTTGTTCAAAGGAAGTTGAAACCTGAGTCGGCCATTCCTTATTTATCTTGACTTTGCATGTCATCCATTCCGGGTACAGTTGCTGGTTCGTCCACCTTATGATCGATTCCTTCCACATTATACAGCTTTGCTGAGTACCTCATGTTGGATGATGGGGGATGCCTTGATGCCCTCCTTCCAGTGGATTTCATCCCATCGAATTCAGATCATTTATTCTAGGATTGGAATCTAGAGTCATTTTGAGTGCCTTGAGACTTGCAGTCATCAGTGGCAGGTTCTCTCTCCATTGACAGTCTTTGGGAATACATCAATGTCCCCTGATTGATGGATCCTCTCAAGTGTTTGACCTCAACACATTTATTCACACTTGTTACTTTACACTCTAGTACCTTGATTCCCATTTTCATCATCGATGGGTGATCTTGCGTCTGTTAATGGTGTACATTAATGACTGGTAATTAGACGATGGACTACTATGTTCGACCTTGACACCTCTATTCGCATAGTAGGACATGTAATCATAGCTGTTTCTATAGAAGACTTTCCAGATTGGTGTCATCTCTTATATGCTGCCTCCTTGATTGTGCCAGTGTTCATGAGATTTCAACTCTCGTGACATGACTGCAGTATATGTCAGATATTTCCAGCCACTATGGAGATCTTGATCTGTTATATATCTTCAGCCATTATGGAGATCATGGTCCTTTGTATATCTTCATCATGGAGATTCTGATTTATGTATATTGTACGTGGCGATGACCACTTATGTGATATCTTGTATCATGCCTATTCATGGCCATTGTACTCTTATGTATCCGGGACTGCTATATGTGTTTGCAGTTATGTGCAGAGTTGTATTAGTGTACTATGCTAATTGGGTGGCTGGTCTTCCATTTGGGATCCTTCATCACTCCACTTCTGGGATGGACTTATAATGTATTTCGGCCATCGTATGACCCCTCTGACCTCACAAATTAGGGGGCATCTATTATAGCTGATTTCACCACTCCAGGTGAATCACACTTTGTATGGCCTTCCCCTGTCCCACTACAGACTCCTTAGACCCCATGGACTATTTTTTGTCCTTTGATGTTTCCCTGACCATCCCTATAAACATGTGAAAAATGATACACACGAATTTTAAACCTATAAGCACGTATATACGCAGGTTTGACCACTAAAACCGTGTACATTGGGATGTGTACAAAATCCAAATCCTTTTGGATTTTTCCTTGACATGGATCTGACTCATTTGACTCCTGGCCTTCCATATTCCTTGAGATCGTTCAGATTCCACCTTTCATTACCCCTTTGAAAAACTATATAAGGAACCCCTGGGTACATTAAATGCATAAGAGAGAATTAAGAGCAAAGAAACTATAGTCCATTGTTTCCAGAACTTATGCTTGAGTCTGCATCCCTTTGTCCCTTGGAGCACTTTTGTGTTCTTCCCAAGCTTGCCTTTTTCTTGTGAGCTTGCTATCTAGTGATGGAGGATTGAAGTGGTGGAGGCCCAAGTGGGGGATTCAGTTTCTCCGGTTCGCAGACGTGCCGTCAGAGGTTGTATCTTGTAATATTTGATTTATATTAATAGAAATATCTTTTCCTGTCCAATAATGTGTGTTTGAATGAATATTTTATCCATTGGATTATGTCAAATGCTTATACATTATTGATTATATATGCTAGAATAGATCTAACACCATGATATATAGAATGCTTGTATTGTTTACTTGTTGTTGAGGAAGTAATCTATCAATTCACGCTAAAATTGGAAAGCTCAATGGGGATCTACTTCAACCGTCTAGAACAAGGTATGAGGTTTGATCCTTTAGTGTTAGACATTTAATTTCTATTGCATATTGGAAATGATTGATTTCTAGAGTCAAGCTGTCTGTTGTGGTACCCCAAGCCATTGGAATTTCTCTCCGTAACAACTAGCTCTGTGTAGATGACACATCCAACATGAAAAAGGGCTGGATCTATGGAGGCTCATCTAGTATGAAAAAAGGACTAGCTCTGAGTAGCTACCACATCTAGTATGAAAAAGGACCAGCTCTGTGATGCCTCATCTGGTATGAAAAAGGACTAGCTCTATGATGCCTCATCTAGTATGAAAAAGGACTAGCTTTGAGAAGGCTCATCTAGTATGAAAAAGGACTAGATCTGAGTAGCTGCCACATCTTGTATGAAAAAGGACCAGCTTTGTGATGCCTCATCTGGTAGGAAAAAGGACCATCTCTATGATGCCTCATCTAGTATGAAAAAGGACTAGCTCTGAGTAGCTACCACATCTAGTATGAAAAAGGACCAGCTCTATGATGCCTCATCTGG
The DNA here is from genome assembly GCA_001517045.1 of Pseudotsuga menziesii. NCBI lineage: Eukaryota > Viridiplantae > Streptophyta > Pinopsida > Pinales > Pinaceae > Pseudotsuga > Pseudotsuga menziesii. Next base: position 231,432 of record LPNX010729056.1, on the reverse strand, counting down.
TATGAAAAAGGACCAACTCCGTGATGCCTCATCTAGTATGAAAAAGGACTAGCTCTGAGAAGGCTCATCTAGTATGAAAAAGGACTAGCTTTGAGTAGCTGCCACATCTGGTATGAAAAAGGACCAACTCTGTGATGCCTCATCTGGTATGAAAAAGGACCAGCTTTGTGATGCTTCATCTAGTATGAAAAAGGACTAGCTCTGAGATGATACATCTAGTATGAAAAAGGAATGGCTCTGTAGAGGTTCCTATGACGAGAAGAATCAAGAGACAGCACCTTTGATGATGCCCAGTGATGATCCAGATTGAGTGATGATGATCCAGATCCAGTGATGATCCAGATCTAATGATGAAGATGACTTGAATATGAAGATGACTTGAAGATGAAGAAGACCTGAAGATGACGAGGACTCGATGATGATCCAAAAGACACAGAGAAGAAGACTTGTGCTGAAAATTGTGTCGAAAGAATACCTTCCTAGAAAGAAACCCCCCCCTCAAGCTAAGCACTGAAGAAGCATCTAATCACCCTGATGAACTCACCTCCAATAGTGAATGGAGGTAAGTGAAAAATTTTTCTGTAAATATCTTGGTGAAGATATCTGCAATCTGCTCATCTATAGGGCATTATTATAGAACTATTGTCCTGTCATGCACCAACTCTCTGATGTAGCGCATGTGAATCTCTATATGTTTGGTCCTCTACCTGGTAAATGGATCTATGGATATATTAATAGTAATTTTATTGTCACAAAATATGAATTTGGAAAAAGTACTACCAATCTAAAACTCTGAAAGAATGCCTTGCAACCAAACAACTTGGTTGCAAGCATTCACTGCTCCCTTGTACTCAGCCTCTACTGAAGACAATGCAATGGCAGCCTACTTTTTTCTGGACCATCAAATGGGGCCACCATCAAACATAAATACATACTTGGAAGTAGAATTCTGATCTGTAGAATCCCCTTCCCAATATGAATCTGTATAACCAACCAACTCTAGCTCAGAGTCTGCAGCATAGTGAATGTCGTAGGTCCTGGTGCCCTGAATATACTGGAGGATCCTCTTGGATGTCTTCTGATGGAGATCATGAGGCTGCTGCAAGTATATTGATACATAATTCATGGCATAACAAATATCAGTCCAATAATGTGTGAAGTAAAGCAAGCTACCAATTAGCTGGCGGTAGATAGTGCAATCCATGGGTGGAGTGTTTTTTCCCTCTTCAAGGCTGATTCATGAGAGGAAAGGGAATGGTGCAACCTTAAATTCAACCATGTTAAAATTCTCTAACAGGTTTGGAATGTATTTATACTGATTTACCATTATCTCATCAAAATTTTGTGCATGCATGTTCAGGGTGGAATCCCATCCTGCAGTAGGAACACTTGACTTTCTCCTTTCCTTTTTTTCCCTTGTTCTTGTGTTTCTTTGAGCCGAAAATCTCTTCTTGCTAGTTCTTTTCTTTAGGATTTGGAGCATCAAATTTAGCCTTTGAATTCTTCTGCTTTCCTTTTCCCTTAGAATATTTTGACCCCAAAGCAAATAGAGCTTGATATTTTGAGGATATGAGGATCCCCATCTGAACAAGGTTTTCATGCTCGTTTGTAAGGGTTTTGATGAAGGAATCAAGAGAAGGAATTTTCCAGTTTGGGTTTGTAAGATTCCCCATATGGAAAGTTGAAAAAAATACCGAATAGTCTGGACCAAGTTTGGAGAGGATAGCTAGGATGAGATGGCCATCATCCTTCTCCACCTTGCATTGCTTTAGTTGGAGCACCAAATGTTTGAATTTTGTGAAAAACTCATTCATGGATTCTAAGCTGCTTGGATTCATGGAGATCAACTCGTTCTCAATATGATAGATCCGAATATCATCTTGTTTATCAAACAAGGTATCGAGATGGTCCCAAATCTCATTCGGAGTCTTCAATATGGAGATGTGGAAAATAATATCCTTGGAGATTGACAAGCACAAGAAACCATAAGCCTCATTGTCACGTCCCAAACCCTCTACTTGGTAGAGAGGATGTGACTAACATCTATCAACCCGAGAAATCTAAGCCCCATGAACATAATATATATAAAATTGCATGAACTTAAATATACACATATGCATAAATTATTAACATATAGCAGAATCATAACCATCATACAAGCATTCATCATGTTCATAGTAATTCATAAAAAAAATACAGTTGCAAGAATAAAATATAGGAGAATACTTATGTTTGAAAGAATCTTGTCCCACAACCAGCTATTTCACTGCAATGTTCCACCCAATCATAGGCCAGTGTGCTCTTTAATCTCTCAGCAACACTGCCACCCCCGAGTTAGGCATGATTTTCCCCAAGGATAAGGAACACTAGCAGACTTCACCCATAGCCAAGGATACAACCAAAATTTAGTGAATCCAACACAGTTGGGTTTATCAGACTTACACAAGCAGTGGTTTACACTTGTCAAATTCACATGAGACACATCCAAGCCAACAGATGGGTGTATTAGGCTACTAGCTAATCCATCCTTCTAGTTGGGTTTATCAAGCTGCTAAGGAGGTGGAAAGACTGACTGCTAAGCTAGTGAGCTCAAACCTAGAGCTATGAACACCCTAACCAGATCTAGCCTGACTTCTAAATAGTTACACACCCAAAACAAGGAAGCATTCCCTTCTCTGCTACACAGTCCCTAAGGCCATGCCTCCCCTTCCAGTTCTATTCAGGGTATGGAAAGAAGAAAAACAACCTTCTATATTGGTCTGTGAAGTTCCTTTACACACTAGGTTCATCAAGCAAGTCTAGAATCCATTTCCATTCCTCAAATCAGTTCGAAAGCTAAACAGGGATGTACACACAGTTATCTCGATATTGGGATTAACAAAACATAGCAGATGCTAGGGATTACATACACACACAATAATTACGAATTTATAAACATTGTCGATGCCAGACCGACTACTACAAAATAACAAAATGAAAACATTGTTGGTCATTCAAATCAAAGAAACAATTCGGGTTTTGGGAATCAGGTTCAAGAAAACGACTAGAAAATAGGAGGAAACATGAAAGGAAACAAATCCACACAGGAAAACAAAAAATGTTTAGGGTCCAGGTCACCGAACATGAGAAAAATTGTGAAGGGTTCAGACTCAGAGTGGTTTTGCTTGCTTCCTGCTGTGTGAATGAAGATTAGGATCGAAAAACGCTTTTCCATTCCAAATCGTGAGGGAAGGTGAAACGCTGCCGCATGAGTGAAAAGTGGACATTTTCTTCAAGAAAATTAAAAAAAGGTTTTTCCAAAAATGATGTTCTGCAAATTTCAAATTTCTCCCCACTCTCCTAATCCCCCCCTATCCTTAGGAAAATCATGCCCCCATCTCATTTGGTTGCGTTGACATAGTTGGTTGTAGTTTTTAATTAAAAATTGCAAATTTAACATGATGCCCATCTTTTTAATGTTTAGATAGCATAAAATACCACCATCTTAACCTTAATTTCTGAAACATAAACATTAAATCAATGGTGGGGATTTTTCCTAGCTCGACACCATGATTATTTACATCATAATATTTAAATGCAAATAGGGTAAAAGTAGGGGTGTTACATTCCCCTCCTCCTTCAACAACACTCTCCTCAGTGCTTTACAATATTGAACAAAAATGCTTGATGGTACTGGCCTCAACAATCCGCAGATTCAAACAAAAATGGATGTGACAATCAGATGGCTTCCTCCAGATCCCACATAGCTTCTTCAAGACCGTAGTGCTCCCATTGCACCTTCACCTGTCCTATTGTTTGATTCTGGAGCAGTGTGACCTTCCTGGCAAGGATGCACATAGGCTCGATTTGGAACTCTCCCTCTTGTTCCACCTTTATCACATCCCAATTTATTACATGGTTAGGATCATGTACATATTTCTTAAGCAAAGAAATATGAAAAAAATTATGAGATCTAGTGCTAGTAGGCAATGCAAGTATATATGCAATTGGCCCTATTCTTTCAAGCACTTCAAATGACCCACCGTATCTAGGTGAGAAATTGGCACAACTTCCAAGCTTCATGGAACTCTTCTTTGCTTTTAATCTGAGCTAAACATGATCCCCAACACTGAACTTTCTGTTCACCCTATGCTTATCTGCATAACTTTTCTATCTGTCCTGGTCTGCCTTCAAATTATTCCTGATCTTTATAACTTCCTTCTCCATCTCCTTGATCAATTTTGGACCAAGCACAACCCTGTTCACTGGGTTTTCCCATGTCACTGGTGTTCTACACCTTCTTTCATATAAAGCTTCATATGGACTCATCCCCAAGGATGCTTGCTATCCATTTTTATATGAAAATTCTACCAAGTGCAAATAATATTCCCACTTGGTTGGTTTTTCCATCACATAGATGCGAAGCATGTATTCAAGAACTTGGTTAAGTCTCTCGATATGCCCATTGGTCTGAGGATGGTATGCCATGCTGAAATTCAACTTTGTACCCAAATCTGTAAACAACCCCTTCCAAAAATTGGAAGTGAACTTGGCATCTCTGTCAGAGACTACTGCCTTAGGAAATCCATGCAATTTGAAAATATCCTTCATGAATATCTTTGTAATGTCATCAATCTTATGCATAGGCTTAACCGGTATAAAATGTGTTGCATTTGTTGTAATGTCCCGGTTTTGACCCCATTACATTAGATGTATATGATGTGTATATTGTAAATGATCATGGTGTGGAGTTAAAGGCCAAGGCCCCACCATTGATAAGTTATGTTATGTTTGGATTTAAATTTGTCACCGATGGTATATTGGGGCCTGCGGCATATGTTTTGAATTTATCACCATGTAAATATGCATCTATAATTAAAATGAACACAACCAGCTACAGTCGCGGCAACTAAATTGAATGGGGCATGATTTTCACAAGGATAAGGATTGGGGGAAATTGTCAACTTTGGCCAATAAGGCAAATTACCCATGTGTCTTCTTTCCTTGTCTTACCCAACCACCTGCAATTAATAATTGCTGCTGTTAGTTGAGGCAGTTATTGATTTTGGGAGTGGGGTGGCAGGACTGTCAGTCCTTGCCTCCATGCACACTCCACCCACAGCAGTTGAATTCAGAATGGAAGGAAAAACCCTCACGCACTCTTCACTCAGCAGACATTCTCCTTTCTCTCCACGAGTTGCAAAAATGCTCAGGCATTCCAAATTCGCGTCCTGGCCATCGCTGCTCACCTTCACGCAGGGAATTGTTATTGTTACTCACACACATCCAATTTCGCATCCTCTCAGCTATTGTTGTTCACCCACGAGCCCAGGAAGAGTTGTTCATTCCTCACGGGGTCTGATTGTTTCTCTCACGCATAGGAATTTTTGGGTCTTACCCACGTGATTTTCTTCTGCGGATTGGTGGATGGTGCAGCTGTATCTTTGCCTCATGAGCTAAACTATGGGTTTGGCGTTGATTTTTACTCATGCCCAGGTTGGAATTTTGTTAATTTCTTTTACCGCATGGTCTATGTAAGTCTCCCTGTGGCTTCATTGTCTTGACGGACTGCTGATTTTCGCCTGTTGTACTTGGGTTGCTATTGCATTTGGGAACTGTTGTAAATTCACCTAAGAGTCATTTTGGCCACGATAGGGCCAATAATGACTTAGAAATTGTTTTCGTGTTTAAGCTGTAACAGTTGATTTAATTGCCTAAGGGCAGTGGTTGGCCTTCGGACTGTATTGGGAGCAAGGATGTGGGCTTAGTTTTGCTTGATAAACCTGGTGGCTGAAACCACACAGACAGAGCTAGAGGGCTGGCCTTCTTCTCCATCACCCTTGAATAGCACTGGAAGGGAATGCAGGGCCTGAGGGACTGTGTAGTAGAGAAGGGACTGATTCCTTGTGTTGGGTGTGGATGGGTGTCTTAGAGGTCAGGCTAGTTCTGGTATAGGTGCCCTTGGCTCTGTAATGAGCTCACCAGCTTAGTAATCTGCCTTCTCCAACTCCTTAATGGCCTGATAAACCCAACTCGGTTGGCTTGGCTATGTGTTTTGTGCATCCCTGGCTATGTGTAAGCCTACTAGTTCCCTTATTCCTTGGAGAATCACGCCCAGCTCGGGGGTGGCAGCGTTGCTGAGAGATTAAGGAGCACGCTGGCCTATGGTTGGGTGGAACGTTGCAGCAACGTAGCTGGTTGCGGATCGAGTTCATCATAAGATAAGTGATCTTGTATATTTTACCTTTGCAATTCTATATTTACTGTTAATGAAAATGAAATGAACATGCTGAAAGAATGCTTGTTTGAATGCATGATGTTTCCACTGTGTCTGATAGATAATTGCATCTATGCATGATGAATGTTCATGCATGTATGTTTAAGCATCCTATTTATGAATTTTTATGCCTGTACATGTTCATGGGCGGTTAGCCCAGGTAGTTAATGATTGAGTCGCGTCTTCCTTGCCGGTCGGAGGCTTGGGGACGTGACATTTGTCAACTTGTCCACTACAACCATGATGGAATCATGTCGTCTCCAAGTCATTGGAAATCCTGTAATAAAATCCATGGAAATAACTTCCCATTTCCATTTTGGAACTAGCAAAGGCTGCAACAAACCTTCTAGGTGTTGATGATCCACCTTCACTTGCTAACACTTCATGCACCTTGAAATATATTCAGCCATGTCCTCTTTCATTCCTGGCCAAAAGTACTTCTTTCTAACTGTAGCAATCATCTTCTAATATCCTAGGTGACCAAAATATGGAGTTTGTTGGATTTCATCCATAACAACCCTTCTCAAATCTTCTACCTTTGGAATATAAATTCTTTTCTTATAAGTAAGAAGTCCATCTTCTTCCAATTTATATCCCTCATACTTCTTTTCCAATATTTACTATTGCAACTTGTCCTTGACCTGTGCATACAATTCATCTTCAGCAACATGATTAGCAATATACTGCCTCAAATTTGATTGGCAAATACTAATGGATGCCACATGCATTTTCTACACCTTCCTACTGAGTGCACCAGCTACCTTATTCTGTTTTCCCTTTATGTGCTTCATTTCAAAATCAAACTCACATAAAAACTCCAACCATCTCACTTGCCTAGCATTCATAGTAGTCTGATCAAACAAATACTTCAGACCACAATGGTCTGTCCTTAGCTCAAATCTTCTGCACATCAAGTAATTCCTCCACATCTTGAGAGCATGTACTATGGCTGCAAGTTCTAGATCATGAGTGGCATAATTCTTCTCATGCTCCTTCAATTTTCTTGACTCATAACATATCATGTGGTTGTGTTGCATAAAAACTCCTCCAAGTCCTTGACCACATGCATCCGTACATACCACAAAATATTTCTCTGGGTCTTCAACTTTTAAGACCGGTGCACTTGTGAGAAGATACTTCAACCACTGGAAACTTTCTTCACACTTTGAGGTCCATTTGAACTTTATCCCCTTCCATTGTAAAGAAGTTATAGCATGTGCAACCTTGGAGAATCCTTCAATGAATCTCCTGTAATATCCTGTAATCCCCATAAAACATCTTACCTCTATCACATTTTTGGAGTAGGCCAATTCTTAATAGCTTTAATCTTCTCAGGGTCTACAGATATACCCTCTTCTGAAATAATGTGATCCATGTACTGAATTATATCCCTATAGAAGTCACACTTTCTTAGCTTTGCATACAACTTATGTTCTTTGAGCAATTGCAATGTTAGTCTCAAATGTTCTTCATGTTCTTATTCATTCTTAGAATAAACACGAATGTCATCAAGGAAAACAAGAACGAATTTGTCCAAAAACCTGCTGAAGACACTATTTATAAGGAACATAAATGTTGCTGGTGCATTTATGAGACCAAATGGTACCACTACAAAATCATAATGTCCATACCTTTTTTTTAAGGTTGTCTTATGAATGTCTTCATCCTTGATTCTCACCTGATGGTAACCAGACCTCAAGTCAATCTTGGAAAATACCTTTGCTACTTTCATTTCATTGAAGAGGTCATCAATTCTTGGAAAGGGATATTTGTTCTTCACCATGACTTTGTTTAGCTATCTATAATCAATACACAATCTAAGTGTACCATCTTTCTTCTTCACATAAAGAACTGGTGGTCCCCAAGGAGGCACACTCGGCTTGATATACTTTATCTCCAGCAACTCTTGCAGTTGCATTTTTAGCTCTAGCATTTCTAGTGTACTCATTCTATTGGGTGTCTTGGACATTGGTGCTAATCCTCGCACAAGTTCAATTGTGAAATATATGTCCCTCTTTGGAGGAAGTCCTTTAACCTCATCAGGAAAAAAATCCCTGAATTCTTGCAACACATGAAAGTCCTCCAACCTAGGAGTTTCATTCTCTGTTGCCTCCTCAATATGGGCTACATACAACTGACAACCTTTTCTACAAAAACTTATTTAACTGCATTGCTGATATATGCCTCACTGAGATTACCTTTGGAATGCCTCTTACCACTACTGGGTTCTCTTCTTCAATATCCATGCATCCAAAAGTATTATTATAATAATCAAGACTCATTCTGTGAGATTCTAACCAATCCATTCCAATGAGAATATCATAGGAACTAAGTGGTAGAACATTCATATCTACACAAGTGACCAATCCATTCATTACCAATGGACATTTATCCACCACTTCATTAAATTTTCTCTTAGTTCCAGTGGTTAGCTGAACTAACCATGACTTGCTATGCTTCTCTTTCTTAAGAGTACAAACCTCCACTATTCTAGGAGCAATATAACTGTGAGTAGAACCAGGGTCAATCAAAATATAAATAGATTTCTTGACAATCTTACCTGTAACTTCAACCACTGTTGATTGGTAATCTGCTTGGCGGTCTTCCAGTGCTGTACAAATTCTAGGTAGGTTCCTGACCACTTATCCCATTGTTTCTGCCTCTTGAGTATGTATGCTGGCCTTGCATTCTCATTCTCAAGTGGACAGTACCAACGCATGTGGGGTCCTCCACATTTCCAACATTGGAGTGGTCCTCTGTTCTACTTTGGATCTTTTAGCTTCTCTCCTATCACTCTAGACGGGTGTTTCTCAACTTGAGCCAGTTTCTTCTATTGATTCTTGAAGTTAGAAGGTTTGAAACCTTTCTTCCTTTGATGAGACTTCTCACTCTTTTTTTCCTTCCATGTTTTCTGGTAATGCGGTTTGTTCTTTCTTTGCTTGTAGCAATACTTATCTTTTCTTATTACTTCTTCTAGAGTTCCAGGTTCATATAACTCAATCCTATCTTTGTAAGACTGAGGAAACCTTGTTAGGCAAAAATACACACCTCCCGCAGACAAGAGCTAGTTCCCTAGTTTGAATGGTTCAGATCTAGAACAAAACACAAACACAGAATGCTAGACTCTCCCTAGATCTGGTTAATCAATTGAGTGAAATGCCATGATACTTTTCTCAAAGTTTTTCTTCGATATCCTTGAATCTTACTACACAATAACCTATAAAATATGGAAGATAACAAAGAAAACATGATGGCATACAATATAATCAACTAGATCTATGCTTGTCACCAAGGAATAAGGCAATACATACATATAAAATAGTAAATATGGGAAAGAAAAGACATTCTTTATTAATAAATTATTGGAGAGACTACAACCTTCATGCTTTGGTGTTGAGAGTTCCTTCCAATAGATCCTTTCCTCCAAAGACTCAAGAATGATTTTGACAGAGTTTGGGTATGCAACACAATTCTTCCTCCTTTTTCCCATGGGGGGTGAGCTAGTATTTAAAAGCATGTGAGGATAGGTATGTTTGAGGATCTCATGGGTGATGTGGATATAAGATCCTAGAATGGAGGATCTCGAGCTCTAGCTGGTCCTAAACCATAGGGATGAGGCTCCACAGAGGTCAGCTTTGAGAATCCTCTCGAAGCTTCTCTTTTTGCATTGAAAAATCGAGCACCGATTCTCCATTGAAGAAAATAGGTAGTGATAAGGGGGAACCGCTTCTTGTAGTAGGGATAGAAGTGGTGGCATCTCTCTTTTATCATGTATCAGGAGTGGTTCTACCATAGCACCAATTTTTTTCAATGGACGAGGAGCGTTACCAGCTCAAAACAAGGAAAAATTATAAAGGGTTAATTTCTTCCTTCATTTCTCTAGGGAAAAATTTGAGGGATTGGAGTAGTCAAGGGAATACCTATCTCATAACATGAGGGTGAAGATATTTTGGTATCAAAAATCCACTAAGAAAATTTTGGATCTTAGCCTTCTCATCTTTTATGTACTTGACATACCTCAACAACTCCAAAAATTTATTGGCATATTCTTCCATAGTCTGCTGTCCCAATCTCAGCTCATGGAATGTTTTTATCTTGTCATCATAGTACCTGTCAAAGAGGTGCTTCTCCTTGAAATAATTTTAGAACTGCTTCCACATAATCTTCGTTTCATTGATCTTCTTTACTTTCCTTAAATGCTCCCACCATATGGATGCTCTTCTGGTCAAATTGAAAATGGCTACTCTAGATTTCATATTTCCAGAATAATCTTTGTCTTGGAAATATTTTCTTATTCCCAGAATCCAAGCCTTAGCTTCTTAACCAATCTTTACCTCACCATTGAAGGTAGGTGGTTTTTCCTTCCTGAATTAATCTCGTGAGTGGTTTTGGTAGCGCCTCCTTCTGTGATTCTCATGAGAAGAAGAACTTGAATCTTTAGTGGACCCTTTAGAGTCATAGGACTCACTAGGTGATCTATTTCTTATTCTAGTAGTGTTCTTACTCCCTTATAGATTTTTTGTCCGGTCCTCAGAGTTCATCTTTCTCTGAATATCTGTCAAACTTTGTAGCATGGCTGCTGTTAGCACTTAGAATGTACCCAGGTTGTAAAAGGTAGACTCCAAGGTAACAGCAAAACCACTTTAGAAAGAAACTGGTATTTTCTTCCAGAGAGGGATCTCTCAATACAGATTTAACAGGACCAGATATAAAACAACATTTAAAGGTTTGTATGTATGGATGAAACAATCACATAACCATTGGGCATGGAGTCACATACATATAAAGATATCACAAAGACATATACACGAGATTCATCAAAGGCAAGATAATCACATCATCACAATCGTTTAATTTAATCCAGGTGAAACAGAAGAGACGAGGAAATAGTCCATTAATACAGAGCATCAAAGATGAATTCTATATCAACTTTAGCAGAAAATGTATAAAATATCTGAAATGATGACTAGAGCATAAACATATGAATTCTAATCACCCAATGCTGTATTTCAGATACGAAGAAGAAACGAAATGAAGTGTTACACTGGGAAATACGATCACATAAAGAAAGAAGCATAGATTGTAATATCAATGACACAGGAATCTCTGATAAACCTTCATGCATTCACTTTGTTATTCAAAAATGGATATGTTCTCCAAAATTATTCCACAACACGATGGGTTCCAACCTCCATCTCATAAAAAAGATGCAAATATATACAAAAAATAATAGATCTTCCAAGAAGATTTTGCAACTAAATGATCGGCTTAATTTAGAGTCTTGTAACTAAATCCTTAACTTCTAGGAATAAATTACTGCTCCAATCCTAACAGATCATAAAGTAAAAATAAGCTTGGTAAAATGCCTTTGTCCAATCAGCTCCATGTCTTTATCCAGTCAGCTCCTTGTTGTATAACACCTGTCTTTATGCATGCACGATATACTTGGTCTTTCCGAATCTCTCCACAAATTTCCACTGTTATGCGCTTGGGGTGTCACATTCCATCATCTCTCAGATTGATACTTCAAGCTCCATGTACGCTTCATATGACACTTTGGGTAATCTGCTTCTGATAATTGCGAACTTCTGTAGAATTTCGAAATCCTCTATTAATTTGTCCACAATAGTTTTTCCTGTTAAGCCCTTTTCCAAGTCATCGAATTTAGAGTGGTCCATGCGATTCTGAACTAGCAAGCTATGATAATGCTCCTGAGAGAACATCCATCCTTCCTCATCCCAAAAAGAAGGTAGGCCGTCGTCAAATAGCTCCTTGAAATCATGCTTGAAGTTATTGACTTGTGTAACCATTTCATCCATTCTATCATGGACCGTCTTCATTAAATGGTGTTTATGGATAAATTTCTTAGCCCACAACACTATGGATATCCTGTCTTTTATCCCCATATCATGTAATTTCTGATATGTCAATGAGTTTAAAAAGTTCAGCGCATTTTGAGCTGTGGCGAGAGGTCTTTTTCCCATGTGTTCATTCACTAGCTTCAATCTTTGGTGGGCCAAATTGATCAAAATATTTTGATCATCAATGAAATTCAGATAATGCCAAAATTTGGTAATTTCTATAGATAGAGTATCCCAAATGATATGCTTCGCTCCCTGCAGGGGACCTTTACCTATGTTTCTCTCCTTCAATTCATTTAACTTTTTCTGTAGCTGATTCCTGTCCTGTAGTATTTTATTTTTACTTTCATTTATTTTAGCCAACTCACCCTTGATCTTTGCATTCTCTGTCTTCAGCTCTTTGATTTCTTCATATTTTAAACTTACTTGGGACATAGGCACCAACAGATCATCCGCAGAAAAATCATCCAATGTTTTCTCGATATTCACAATGGACAGGTCTTCACCGGTGGGAGTCTGACTCATTAACTCCTCCATAATCTCCTTCTCGTCAATTTGATATTTTCTCATCAAGGAAATTTGAGACAACAGTTCATTTCGTTTGGCTTCCCACTTGTCTTTTTCTTCCTGTAACTCAATAGCTCTCCCTTTATACTCCATCATCTCTTGATGGATCTTGTCCTTTTCCTCTTCTAGAGCCAATAAATGAGAAGACTGAACATGCTCAGAACCTGGGATTTTCAATTTTTTCTTCAGCACTTGGAGAGCATTATCTTTTTCTTCTAGCATTCTCTTGACTGCCTGGGTGTTATCTGAACTGACAATATCTGTTTGAAGCTTCTTGATCTGGATGGTATTTGCTTTATTCTCATTTCTTTCATGTTTCAATTGGATTTCTAACTTATCTATCAGAATTTGTAATTTGTTTATTCTTATCATGGCTTGCAACAGGTCTGAGTAAATGATATCACCGGTTTGTTTGTGAAGTTGTATCTTATCCGGTATACTGATCTTATCCAACCGGATCTCTATCTCTGACATTTTCTTGTCATTTACCATGGCTAACTTGAATGTATTTCTTTCAACATCTCGAGCAGAAACCAGAGAAGTTTTTGGACTGTGTAAACTTCTTACTCACGGGAGCAAATTTCTTGTCTCTTCCAGAGACTGTTTTCTCCTCTCCGTGTAACTAGCTTTGAGCTCCTCCTTGGACTTAAAAATTGGGCTTGATTCTAAACCATCCACACTTTTAAACAAGCATTGATTTACTTGCACAGCTTTCATTGGAACTAGAGAAACCTTTTTGAAACTATCAGAAATTTATTCATTTAAAATTTCACCACCCTGCAACAACTTTTCCTTTTTATGCAATCCATCTTCGTCAATTTCCATACTTTCGATTTCAGACAGACTTCTCTTAATCACAATACTAGTACCGTCTGTTATTTGGGATGATGTGACAGGTACAGTATGTGCATCTTCATCAGACTTTGATATCTCAGTAAACTGCAACAAATTAGCTGTTTCAGCCAACCCCTCAACAGACTAGTGATCAAACGGTTTATTCTTGTTGGCCTGCTTCCTCAAGGAGATTACATGGTGGGGATCATAATTTATATTTGACTCCTTTTGGAAATCCATACTCTCTAGCAATTTCTCTATGAACACTAAGGCACCTTTACTTTTAAAAATGAAAGAGCCAACCTTAAGTGGGAATTTAATGTTTGAAGATTTTTTAAAAGCACCAAAGTGCTCTTCTTCAGACTGCAGCCTTTGTCTCATGAATTCTAAAGAAAAAATCCTCGGGGTGAGGAATGCAGGTAACTTATAAGGTTTTCTGGTAAATCCATATACTCTTAACATGATGGAGTCTTTATTCAGGAACCAATCTCCAATTCGGTCTTCGGGTGAAGGCTGCATCAAACACTTCATCTTGTCCAAAACATGAGGCAATTCTCCATCAAACAAAATTTTATACACTTCCAACATAATCGAATTGGCATATTCGAACATGTTGATTTGCTTTGGCAAATCAGAAGAACAGACAGTATTCAAAAACTACAGCTCAGTGACATTGGAACATAACAACATGTTGAACAAGTAGGTCTGAAATCTAAAGAACCGAACCTTTGTAAACTTAGTTAACTGAAGATGGATTGATTCATCTAGGTATTCATCTAGACTAAACACAGGAATTGATTGAGATTCAGAGCCTAAAGAACTTATTCTCAACAAAAAACCAAGGACGAATTCGCCCACATGACAATCATCATCAAGACCTAATATCTGACAGACTAGAGATACTACCAATTGGACTTCATTTTTAAAAATATGCACAGGGTAAGGTAAGAAAAAACCATCTAAAGATTGACCATCTTTCACAATACTAGACAAGAATTGACAACGGATTTCAGTTTCGCACTTCTTGTAAAACTCAACAAGGACCGACTCATTCACTGACTCACGACTATCAGGGTAACTATCAGGTAAATTGAGGTTTTCTTGAATGACTGTAGCATTGACTTTACAAAGTATTCGGGATGTGGATTGACTCATGATAATTCTCTGAGAGGGGGAGTAGTTAACAGCACACCATTATGCAAATTCTGGGAAATGGAGGGTTTGTTCGAGGGTGAAGTAATATAGAAAGGATTGGCATACATTCAATATATTGTTTCCCTGTGAGTGGTAATACCATAATCTTTCTTAACTAACGGACACTCTTCCTACAGATAGGAAGGGGTCACATATGCCCCTGTCTCTATCGACCAAATACTCCTCTCTATCATCTATAACATGACCACTCTGTAATTCCTCCTTCTTGTCCATAATTCAATTGCTAATGACAATTCAGGCAAACGAATTATGGGTATCAAGGATTACCTGTTAACTGTAGTGGCGTGTGCTTTGGAAACTGACAGTTTAAAATTGACGAAGCCGCGAGTCTTTTTCACCCACCAGAGCCAATCAACAAAATACCCACAGGACAAGTCAACCTTCCTTTTATAAGGCCCCACTTCGGAGCGCTCCTTCGGCGGTTTGCACGAAACCACTTTAGCCTCCGAAGTATGCCACAATTCGACGCTTGGACATCGGTTTATCTTCCGTGACCACCTTCTATCTTTATCTGCCATGCGTTTCCACACTTCGGACTCATTTGTAACCATTGATCCACTTCACCTTTGATTTTTAACTGTCAGATTAAGCGCCACATAATTATTTCCGCCTGGGGTCTCTGGTCATAATCTTCGTGTAAGTCTCCATTCCAGAGTCATCTCCAACCGTCGATGAAATCGACTCTTAATTCCTGCTGTCAGATTGAAAGACACGTACTCGATTCTGCCAAGTGCTTGGGTCTTATCTACCATGCAAGTCTGAGCTTCGGAATCATCTTCAGCCGCTGATGTGATATACCTGTATTTTCCCACCTTCGGATTAGATGGCATGTATCTAATTCCGCTAGGCTCCATTGTTTTAACCATTGCGCATGTTCATAAAGCGGAACCTATATAGGCCATGGATCTCTTCAAGCCAAATCAACAGCCGTTGATCTATGTATCCTATTAAATGCCCAGATATAATTTATCTTCCTTGCACCTTTGGAGAGTGGACATAGCGTAGACCGTTGATCTTCGACTCTTCACTCCGCATCATTAGAACTTTTGACACTTCATCATTTTTCATTGCTCATTGTACTCTTATATCATACCATTTAACCAAAGTTTGACAAGCCACTATTGTTTCTCCTTCCTTATGGTCTTTTCATCCCTATGCTAAATATATGTGTTAACAACTGGCTCCATCTGGGGATGATGTCCTCCCTATGAGGTATCAAAGAACTCGTTGACCAGGTGCCTTCTTTTGATTTTTCATAATAACTTCTAGAAAACTCATCTTTTGCTTTTTGTAAATATATCATTTTTATATATTTTTAGAAAAGGAATGGTAAGCTTCCTGAATCTTAGGGCTTTCACTATGAGCTTCAAATACACTCGGCTTACCACTCATATTGACTTGTAAAGAAAAAATAAGTATGTACATTCTATGATACAAATTTTACCTTCCTCCTCAGGATAGGTAATGTTTCAGATATCGTCCACCTACAGGGTTGCTCTCTAAAAGAACCCCATTTGTATATTCCAGCAAAAATGCATTTTGCCCTCTGTATCCCACAACAACATACGATCCTACCCACATAGGATCAAATTTTCCATGCCTGTCTTCATTAGGAGCATCCCACTTCAAAACCAGATCATCAATCTGAAATTGCTCTTCTTTGATTATTCTGTCAAAAGTATTTTTCATTTTCTCTTGATGTGATTGCACTTTGTCATAAGCCTTATTTCTTCATTCTTCCAGCTCAATAATTTGATTTATCCTTCGCTGTATGTGATTTGGTTCTTCTTGGTCTTGGAAATACCACATAACTGGCACCCCTAATGATGCTGGAAAAACCACTTCAGCCCCATACACCAGCTGGAACGGAGACATGCTGATTGCCCTTTTAGTGCTAATCCCGTCGGCCCATAGATCATATTTTAGTTTGGTGTGCCAGGACCTCTTATTATCCTCCAATAGCTTCTTGATGATCCTTACTAGGCTCTTATTTGAAGATTCAGCTAACCCATTTCCTTGAGGATAATAGGCAGTTGAATGATTGAGACTTATGTGATACTTATGACAAAAATTAATCATTTTCCTGGATTTGAAAGCAGCCGCATTATCTGTTACTATCCTTTTTGGGCACCCAAATCGAGCCAATATGTTTTCTTCAAGAAAATCCATGATCACATTTTCAGTGGCTCTCCTGGTAGGGATTGCTTCTATCCATTTAGTAAAATAGTCTGTAGCTTTCAAAATCCACTTGTGCCAACCTGATGAATTGGGGTTTATTTCACCAATAAAATCCAAACCCCATTGCTGGAAAGGAGCCTCAACTGTTATTGGATTCAAAGGGAGAGGCAGTACTTTTCTCTTACCGTCAAAAATTTGACATTGATGACATTTACTGGTTTCTTTATACACATCTGAAAATAATGTAGGCCAATAATAACCATCTCTTAGGATTTTGTTTGCAGTCATTTTCCAAGAATGATGTCCACCACAGTCTCTCTGATGAAATTCTTTGGTAATTTGCTGAGCCTCATCTTCCAAAAGACAATTCAACAACACTCCTCCAGGGCCCTTCCAATAAAGATATCGATTTATGATACAGAATTTAGCAGATTTTAACTTTACAGATCTCGCTCTTGATTTACTTAATCCTTTTGGTGCTTGCAAATTATGGAGGACATATACGATATCAGAATACCATGGAGATGCCACAAAATCAACCATTACTTCTACCTCCGTATCCAACTGATTATCTTGATGAGAAATGAAATTAATTTACAAGGCTTCACAATTGGAATTAGCCATCATCTTAGCTAATCGTTGTCCTTTAATCAATTTGGTAGGCTTTATTTCAATATCATACTCCAATAATGTAGCAATCCTTTTCGGTCTTCTGCCTTCTAGATCTGGTTGAGTCAGGATTCCTTTTACTGCAGCAGATGGAACATGGGTAATTATATGTGAATGTAAAATATATATTCTGAAATCTTTCAATGCTTTAATTAAAGCATAGGCTTGTTTCTCTATGATATCGTATTTTATTTCACCATCCCTTAACATCTTGCTGAAGAATGCTATGGGCTGTTCCATATTCTCGTCATTTTTCTGCAGTAAAACAGCTGCTATAGTATATTCTGAAGCATATGAAAATACTGATAAATCTTTAGTGAAATCTGGACTTACTAACACAGGAGCCTCTGAAATTGCCTTCTTGATTTCCCAAAAGGACTGTCTAGCTTCAGTATTCCATTTTATTTCATGCCCCCTTTTCAACATATTGGTGATGTTCATTAGGATCTCAGCGAAACTGGGCATAAAACTTCTTAGAAAATTCACTTGCCCCAAGAAAGATTGTATTTCCTTTTTGCTCTATGGTTCACCTACTTTCAAAATGGCACTCACCCTCTCAGGATCAATCTTTATGCCATCTTTGGATATTATATGGCCCAGCAATTTTCCCTCTTCTAATGAAAAGTTGGATTTCTTTGGATTCAACGATATATCAAACTTTCTGCATTTCATGAACACTTTCTCCAGATGATGCAGATGCTCCTTGTCCGACTTGGAGTAGAATGTGATATCATCCATGTATATCACTACAAAATTTCCAATTTCCCCTGCAAAAGTGATGTCCATAGCTCGCTGGAAAGTGGCCCCTGCATTCATCAAACCGAAAGGAATCTTTGCATACATAAAGGTGCCCCAAGGTGTAGTAAAAGCAGTCTTCTCCTGATCTTCTGGTAACACCTTGATTTGATTATACCCGAAAAAACCATCTAGCATTGAAATTCTTTCAGCTCCCACCACTTGCTGCAGTATATGATCCATCTTGGGTAGAGGATAGTTATCCTTCATGGAAACTTTATTCAAGTTGCAGAAATCTATGCACAATCTTATTTCTCCATTCTTTTTCCTGACAGGAACCAAGTTTACAACCCATTTTGAAAACCTCAATGTTACAATAATTTTAGCATCAAATAGCTTCTTGATTTCTTTCTCAATAATAGGCAGCAACTTAGGATTTATTCTTCTGAGCTTCTATTTAAAAGGCCTCTCCCTAGGCTTTATAGGAATGGTATGTTGTATGATAGAGGTATCATACTCTTTGAGATCCTCATAGCTCCATGCAAATACATCTGTATACTTTTTCATTAATTTTACATACTCTTCTTTTTCTCTTTAAGGTAATTTCTTGGACAACTTCACAATCTTAGGATTTTCTTTGGTACCAATATTTTTGTCTTCGATAGCATCATCAACAGGCTTCACTTTTGGATTTTTAGCCACATCATTTTGATCAAAAAGCTTTTCTAAAGGGATTAATCCAGACGAACATTGAATTTCTTTCATCAGTTCCAAGCTTCCACCATATTATTCTCCGTGATTAAAGCCCCTCCTACGCCATAGCCGAATGGATATTCAGAGGGAGGAGTTGGACCAGATGAGCATTGAATTTTCTTCATCGTATCTAACCTTTTGCCATAGTCTTCTCCGGGAATAAATCCTCCTTCACCATAGCTGAATGAATCTTCAGGGGGAGGAGTTGGGCCAAATGAGCATTTAGGTGGAGGAGTTGGTGAGACCACTCTAGAACTATTCCATTTCCTTTGCACCGTGTAAAACAATAGCACAATCGATGATACCAACCCTGATATGGCGAAAAGACCCCAGAAGTGTTGAACCTAAAGTTGACTGGTTCCCGACTGATCACTTATATTTTTGCTGCAATCATGGTTATAATAAGGCAACCATTGTTTATGCAATTTGTACAGTTTTCCATTTTCTGATAACTCTAGTATTCTACCAGAAACGTCCCTCGCCAGTTGATAATCCATGCGATCAAATGCCTGCCCAAAACAGCCGATCAGAAATCATAGATAAAATTAAAAGCGTTATGGCCGCTAGTTATTTCATTGAATATTTGGGGAAATAAAAACCAATTATAGATCACAATTTCAATCACTTACAAATCCTAAGTTTAGAGAGGTGAACGTTTGGCCAGCTATGGCGAGGCGACTGCAATGTTTAGACACAAGGGATTGCATGAATGGACGTGTGTCTATGATAGCGCCCACATCACTTCTATTCAAAGCACCATAATAACCATCTCTGGTTAAAGGTACTAGTCTGTGCTGAGAGATTCCGTAAAATTGTACCAATAAGTCTGCGCATGGAGATCCATTATGATAACCAATTCTTACATTGCTGGCCGCAACACTGTTGATGTCGTGAAGGGTCCGTTCTAAACGTGTGGCCGTAAGAATAGCTGATAAATTTGCTGTGTAGCAAGATTGTATAATTCCAAAAACAAAAAGCCAGGCCATAATCACTATGCATCCCATTACGCTCCGGATGTCATCTGCTATCCCAAATTAGTTTTTTCGATTAAATTAGTGCTATGCATCTTAAACAGAAAATGGAGCACAAACTAGGCATTTGTGATATAGAAAGAGCACAACATACCCTGATTAATGAAACAAGTTGAAAAATTGAACCTGCACACAAACCAACATTGCCAAATTTAATGTATTTTGAAGGCTTTCTATCTCTTCTATAGTTTCTTTTTCCTGTCTAGTTGATAGGTCTATAGAATAGGGCATGGCTATTAAAAGTTGTTTCTTACCATAAAATGTTTCGGAAATGTTCCCTACGCTGCCCTTGGAACCGCCGATTGTTTCTGTGCTCCAAAATATAGACCACGAACCCTTCGAAAAATAAGAACGCCACGGTTAGTAGCCACATTTGTGCAGTGAAAGGTTTGGAAAAAACCCAGCCAAACCTAACGATATCCTGATCTTTCAGTGGAACATGTTACTATTGGTTAGATAATTGGAGCATTTTCACAAATGAAACTCAATGTTCCTATTGCGAGAGGGTAACATGTAGAGACGAGTATCTAAGTGTGGAGGTACAACAACATTATTATTTTTTGAGCTATCTCAGTTCTTTCAGCGCCGTGGAGAAACTGAGTGGGAAAAGCAAGTGCTGGTGTGACAACTTCTGCCATTTGCAAGATGCCAAGAAGAAGTTCAAGGTCAAATCTGCACCTCAAGTTCTCACTTGCCAGCTAAAAGGTTTCAAATACAAAGTACATGAAGGTGAAATGGAGGGATTCAAGAAGTTGTTCTATCATGTTGCATTCCCCATGGAGTACATACTGCTAATTAACAATTGTGGAGATG
>LPNX010729056.1:166552-199213 GCA_001517045.1 Pseudotsuga menziesii | reverse complement strand
TATGCTTAAACTTTATATAAATTTGATTTTATATAGCTTATATTGATAATATTATAAAAAAATGGTGAATATAAAGATTGAAATGAGTGAATTAAGTAATTTTTTGAAAACTCAATCTTGTTGAAGTTCTAACTTCTAGATCCCTTGTATAATTCCAAATTTAATGAAATATGTGTTTCTTAGTATGAAATTATTTTTCCACTGTATGATATCCTTACCTCTTAAGGTCCCTTTCAATTTTTCAGTGCTCTTCCCTTCCTCTTCAAGCTCTTCATCCTCTTGAGTGCTCTCGTCATTGTCATTCTCAGTGTCAATAGGAGTATTCAAAAATTATTCTGAAAGTTCCAAGAATCTTCGGATCTGCATATCGTCTTCGAACACTTGTCAATATTTAGAGTTGTCAAGAATAGATGGTCTATTCACAATTTCCACTTGGTATTCCCTCTGACCAGCAACAGGTGTTTCAAATTTTCCAGTGGCCATAGCTAAAGAATCAGCTACCAAATTTTCATGTCTAGGAATCACCTGAATTGTATGCTCTGTAAAGAAGTTACCAAGCATATCCCACACTTCATTTCTATAAACCCTCATTCGAGGATGCTTGGTTTGATAGCTTTCATTTATTTGGTTTATTACCAACTCAGAATCTCCTAATATCCTTATCTTTTGAGCTCCTAAATCTTTCAAAGCATGTAGTCCCAATAATAGAGCTTCATATTCTGCCACATTATTTGTACACTCAAATGTCAACTTGTAAGATAATGCTTTGAAATCCCCTTGAATAGGAGAAATTATGTATACACCTGCTCCAGCACCTATTTTCGCAGCAGACCCATGAAAATACATAATCCATTGGCCTTCTCTTTTTTGTTTTGCTTCTAAAGCGTCTTTTTCTTTCACTTCCTTTTCCTTATTCTCTTCAGACTTTTTCTGCAAAGCCTCCTCTACATCATGTGGAACAACATCATTGAAGAAAATGGAGGACCATAAATCAGTATCAACAGCATAAATGTGATGAATTTTAGGTTTGTCTTGACTACTTACTACATATGGAGTTCTCTTTTCACTATATAATCTTATGTCCCCATCTCGAACAGGAATCGTGGCATACGACATATCCATCTGCAAACTACCTTTCAATTTGGAAGTCTAGGATCTTGACAACAGGACCCCGAATTTTGGCGGGATATCTACCACTACCACATCCATAACTATAGTTTTAGAAGGCAATTTGTTTAGGGTTACCACCATGTCTTTAATTAATCCAAGGCATTTTACTCTTTTAGAATCAAAAGAATACAGGTCTTTATAAGGTCTTGTTACCTCCAATCCCAGACTTTCTACCACCCCTTTGGGCATTAAATTGTGTGATGCCCCAGAATCCAACATAGCATTATGGACCACTTTGTCATGTACATTTAGGCTTAAATAGAAAGGAGGAACTTCTTCACCTTCCATATTTTCAACTTTTGGTCCAAATGAAATAGCTGGATTGTCATCATTCAGTTCTAAAATGTTAGACTACCATTCTCCTTGATTCCTGACCATTTTTGTGATGGTATCCATGTATTCAGTGTTTCTCAACAATTCATTGAACGGAACAGATATTTTTAGCTTTGAAAGCTCATTCTCTAAATTAAAACCAGCACCAATCTTTTCCACATCAACCGGAGTCGCCTTCTTTATTATTTAATCCCTTTGTACATCATTTTCAAACTCTTTATTTACAAAAGGCTCTTTTTGTAGTTCTTTTCCTTTTTCTACATTCAAAGAACTAGAGGAAGGCTGATTTGGGTTTGCCTTCCCTTTATTTATGGGGACATCCATGTTCCTTAAACTGATTTTTCTCTGTACATCATCCATAGCGTGTAAATATCCTCTTTGATACAGCTCATTCTCCTTTTCAATTTCTTCATTTCCACCCTCCTGTTCAAACATGTTATGCTTCTCTTCAGTAAGATATATCTCTGAATCCTGTTCTCCAAACAGATGAATCTCATTTTCAGGGGGATCTTCTTCATCGGCAACATAATTTTCAGGGAAAGGTGGACGGATGGGTTGTTCTTCTTGGTTTCTTGGATTTCTCTGGTCTCTCTGTCTATTTTGGGGAGGAATAGGGGGATTTGGTCTTATGAAATTTGGATTCCTGATTTGGGGATCCCCTTGCTCTCTGTTGAAAGGCCTAGTATCCATAGTTAATCTATCCATCAACTTTTCCATGGTTTTCAACATCATTTCAAATTTAGCATCAGTAGAAGAGGATGAATTAGAAGGCAAATTCTCTTCTTTTCTCCTCCTATCCAAATCCCTATGTTTCATTTTTCCACTCGCCATCATGTTAGCTTCCACTTCTAGAGCATCAGTAAACATGGAAGCAAGAGTTTCCGATTTCCTCTCCCGCAATGAGAATGCAAAATCATTATCAAAGGCCCGAGCATAATGTAGTTTGGCAGCTGTAGGAGAAGGTTTTATATCTTCCGGAATAGAGTTGTAAGCCCTCATGAATCTGCTGGAAAATTCATGAATAGATTTGAAACCCCCTTTTTTGAGACTGTTATACTGAGATAAAAGCTGTAGAGGATTTTGTTTATCATCCCACCTATCCAGGAAAGCATTTTGGAAGGCCTGAAAATTTACTATAGACCCATTTGGTAAGTCTTTAAACCACTTCTTTGCCTCTCCTGACAAACTTCGGGCAAATAACCACATTTTAACATCAGGATAATCAACTTCTTCTAAGTCAATAAAATCTTCAAATTTGGCAACATGATATTTTGCGGTTATATCACCCTCTCCATCAAATAAATAAATTCTTTGAGAATAATTTTGAGGGAGATCATGTAATACAGCAAGCAGACGCAAGGGAGCAAATCTGGCGGCCATTGGTCTGGGTGGGTTCACAGGAAGTGAAGAACTTTGAGTACTTTGAGAGGTCCAAGTACTTTGAGAGGTAAATGTGTCATCCTTTGTGGTTTGTTGCAAATATCTCCAAAGGGAATCTAACAAGTAAGATTCTAACTTACGGGGATTAAACTCAGTATCCTTAAGGTCAGACTCAAATTTGGTTTTCAACAGATTTTTTCCAACGTTAACTTTCCATTTTGGATCAAAATGATGATCTCGAGATGATGATGCACCAAACAAAGGAAAATCTATCTTTTCTTTATTTTTTCTTGTAAATAGCTTTTCTGGGTCTTCAAAACTTTTCAAGACTTCAGTATCAGAGTTACCTTGCCTATGTCTTATTGAAGCCAGAATGAATCCTTAGGTTTTGAACAAGCTTCACAATGGATTTGTCATGGCAAATATACAACCTCTTATGCTAATAAAATTCTTGTTTTCCAGCAGAAATCTTTCTTCAAAATTTGTCGTTCTCCCAGGGCAGATATGCACTTTCATCCCCGGCAACGGCGCCAGTTTCTTAGCACTCAGAATGTACCCAGGTTGTAAAAGGTAGACTCCAAGGTAACAGCAAAACCACTTTAGAAAGAAACTGGTATTTTCTTCCAGAGAGGGATCTATCAATACAGATTTAACAGGATCAGATATAAAACAACATTTAAAGGTTTGTATGTATGGCTGAAACAATCACATAACCATTGGGCATGGAGACATATAAATATATCACAAAGACATATACACGAGATTCATCAAAGGAAAGATAATCACATCATCATAGTCGTTCAATTTAATCCAGGCGAAACAGAAGAGACGAGGAAACAGTCCATTAATACAGAGCATCAAAGATGAATTCTATATCAACTTTAGCAGAAAATGTATAAAATATCTGAAATGATGACTAGAGCATAAACATATGAATTCTAATCACCCAACACTGTATTTCAGATACGAAGAAGAAACAAAATGAAGTGTTACACTGGAAAATACGATCACATAAAGAAAGAAGCACAGACTGTAATATCAATGACATAGGAATCTCTGATAAACCTTCATGCATTCACTTTGTTATTCAAAAATAGATATGTTCTCCAAAATTATTCCACAACACGATGGGTTCCAACATCCATCTCATAAAAAAGATGCAAATATATACAAAAAATAATAGATCTTCCAAGAAGATTTCGCAACTGAATGATCGGCTTAATTTAGAGTCTTGTAACTAAATCCCTAACTTCTAGGAATAAATTACTGCTCCAATTCTAACAGATCATAAAGTAAAAATCAGCTTGGTAAAATGCCTTCATCCAGTCAGCTCCATGTCTTCATCCAGTCAGCTCCTTGTTGTATAACACCTGTCTTTATGCATGCACGATATACTTGGCATTTCCAAATCTCTCCACAGCTTTCCACTGTTCTGCGCTTGGGGTGTCACATTCCATCATCTCTCGGATTGATACTTCAAGCTCCATGTACGCTTCATATGACACTTTGGGTAATCTGCTTCTGATAATTGCGAACTTATGTAGAATTTCGAAATCCTCTATTAATTTGTCCACAATAGTTTTTCTTGTTAATCCATTTTCCAAGTCATCAAATTTAGAGTGGTCCATGCGATTCTGAACTAGCAAGATGTGATAATGCTCCTGAGAGAACATCCGTCCTTCCTTGTCCCAAAAAGAAGGTAGGCTGTCCTCAAATAGCTCCTTGAAATCCTGCTTGAAGTTATTGACTTGTGTAACCATTTCATCCATTTTTTCCTAGACCGTCTTCATTAAATGGTGTTTATGGATAAATTTCTTAGCCCACAGCACTATGGATATCCTGTCTTTTATCCCCATATCATGTAATTTCTGATATGTCAATGAGTTTAAAAATTTCAGCGCATTTTGAGCTGTGGCAAGAGGTATTTTTCCCATGTGTTCATTCACTAGCTTCAATCTTTGGTGGGCCAAATTGATCAAAATATTTTGATCATCAATGAAATTCAGATAATGCCGAAATTTGGTAATTTCTATAGATAGAGTATCCCAAATGATATGCTTCGCTCCCTGCAGGGGACCTTTACCTATGTTTCTCTCCTTCAATTCATTTAACTTTTTTTGCCGCTGATTCCTATCCTGTAGTATTTTATTTTTACTTTCATTTATTTTAGCCAAATCACCCTTGACCTTTGCATTCTCTGTCTTCAGCTCTTTGATTTCTTCATCTTTTAAACTTACCTGGGACATAGGCACCAACATATCATCTGCAGAAAAATCATCCAATGGTTGCTCAATATTCACAATGGATAGGTCTTCACTGGTGGGAGTCTGACTCATTAACTCCTCCATATTATCCTTCTCGTCAATTTGATCTTTTCTCATCAAGGAAATTTGAGACAACAGTTCATTTCATTTGGCTTCCCACTTGTATTTTTCTTCCTGTAACTCAACAACTCTCCCTTTATACTCCATCATCTCTTGATGGATCTTGTCCTTTTCCTCTTGCAAAGCCAATAACTCAGAAGACTGAACATGCTCAGAACCTGGGATTTTCAATTTTTTCTTCAGCACTTGGAGAGCATTATCTTTTTCTTCTAGCATTCTCTGGACTGCCTGGGTGTTATCTGAACTGACAATATCCGTTTGAAGCTTCTTGATCTAGATGGTATTTGCTTTATTCTCAATTCTTTCATGTTTCAATTGGATTTCTAACTTATCTATCAGAATTTGTAATTTGTTTATTCTTATCATGGCTTGTAACAGGTCTGAGTAAATCATATCACTGGTTTGTTTGTGAAGTTGTATCTTATCCGGTATACTGATCTTATCCAACGGGATCTCCATATCTGACATTTTCTTGTCGTTTATGATGGCTAACTTGAATGTATTTCTTTCAACATCTCGAGCAGAAACCAGAGAAGTTTTTGGATTGTGTAAACTTCTTACTCGTGGGAGCAAATTTCTTATCTCTTCCAGAGACTGTTTTCTCCTATCCATGTAACTAGCTTTGAGCTCCTCCTTTCACTTAAAAACCGGGCTTGATTCTGAACCATCCACACTTTTAAACAAGCACTGATTTACTTGCACAGCTTTCATTGGAACTAGAGCAACCTTTACTCTCCAGCAGTTTCTGTATGAACACTAAGGTGCCTTTACTTTTAAAAATGAAAGAGCCAACCTTAAGTGGGAATTTAATGTTTGAAGATTTTTTAAAAGCACCAAAGTGCTCTTCTTCAGACTGCAGCCTTTGTCTCATGAATTCTAAAGCAAAAATCCTCGGGGTGAAGAATGCAGGTAACTTATAAGGTTGTCTGATAAATCCATATACTCTTAACACAATGGAGTCTTTATTTAGGAACCAATCTCCAATTTGGTCTTCGAGTGAAGGCTGCATCAAACACTTCATCTCGTCCAAAACATGAGGCAATTCTTCATCAAACAACATTTTATACACTTCCGACATAATCGAATTGCCATATTCGAACATGTTGATTTGCTTCGGCAAATCAGAAGAACAGACAGTATTCAAAAACTGTAGCTTAGTGACATTGGAACATAACAACATGTTGAACAAGTAGGTCTGAAATCTAAAGAACCAAACCTTTGTAAAATCAGTTAACTGAAGATGGATTGATTCAGCCAGGTATTCATCTAGACTAAACACAGGAATTGACTGAGATTCAGAGCCTAAATAACTTATTCTCAACAAAAAACCAAGGACGACTTCGCCCACATGACAATCATCATCAAGACCTAATATCTGACAGACTAGAGATACTACCAATTGGACTTCATTTTTAAAAATATGCACAGGGTAAGGTAAGAAAAAATCATCTAAATATTGACCATCTTTCAGAATACTAGACAGGAATTGACAACGGATTTCAGTTTCGCACTTCTTGTAAAACTCAACAAGGACTGGCTCATTCACTGACTCACGGGTATCAAGGTAACTATCAGGTAAATTGAGGTTTTCTCGAAGGCCTGTAGCATTGACTTTACAAAGTATTCGAGATGTGGATTGACTCATGATAATTCTCTGAGAGGGGGAGTAGTTAACAGCACACCATTCTGCAAATTCTGGGAAATGGAGGGTTTGTTCGAGGGCGAGGTAATATAGAAAGGATTTACATACATTCAATATATCGTTTCCCTGTGAGTGGTAATACCATAATATTTCTTTACTAATGGACACGCTTCGTACAGATAGGAAGGGGTCACATACGCCCCTGTCTCTGTCGACCAAATACTCCTCTCTATCATCTATAACATGACCACTCTGTAATTCCTCCTTCTTGTCCATAATTCAATTGCTAATGACAATTCAGGAAGACAAATTATGGGTATCAAGGCTTACCTGTTAACTGTAGTGGCGTGTGCTTTGGAAACTGACAGTTTAAAATTGATGAAGCCGCGAGTCCTTTTCACCCGCCAAAGCCAATCAAAAAAATACCCATGGGACAAGTCAACCTTCCTTTTATAAGGCCCCACTCCGGAGCACTCCTTCGACGGTTTGCACGAAACCACTTTAGCCTCTGGAGTATGCCACAATTCGATGCGTGGATAGCGGTTTATATTCCGCAACCACATTCTACCTTTATCTGCCATGCATTTCCACACTCCGGACTCATTTGTAACTGTTGATCCACTTCACCTTTTATTTTTAACCGTCAGATTAAGCGCCACATAATTATTTCCGCCCGGGGTCTCTAGTCATAACCTTCGTGTAAGTCTCCATTCCGGAGTCATCTCCAACCATCGATGAAATCGACTCTTAATTCCCGCCGTCAGATTGAAAGACACGTACTCGATTCCGCCAAGTGCTTGGGTCTTATCTACCGTGCAAGTCTGAGCTCCGAAATCATCTTCAGCCGCTGATGTGATATACTTGTATTTTCCCACCGTCGGATTAGATGGCATGTATCTAATTCCGCTAGGCTCCATTGTTTAACCATTGCACATGTTCATAAAGTGGAACCTATACGAGCTATGGATCTCTTCAAGCCAAATCAACAGCCGTTGATCTGTGTATCGTATTAAATGCCCAGATATAATTTATCTTCCTTGCACCTTTGGAGAGCGGACATAGCGTAGACCGTTGATCTTCGACTCTTCACTCCGCATCATTAGATTGTTTGACACTTCATTGTTTTTCATTGCTCATTGTACTCTTATATCATACCATTTAACCGAAGTTTGACAAGCCACTATTGTTTCTCCTTCCTTATGGTCTTTTCATCCCTGTGCTAAATATATGTGTTAACAGCTGCATTCAGCTTATTCTGCTCCTCCTGATCCTTAACCAATCTTTCATTATCTACCTTGTAACTCTGCATCTCCGCCATTAGGCTTTTCATGGTCATTGCAAAATCTGGGGGAGTCTCTTGCAATCTTCTCCCATTAGACTCTATCTCAGCATTTCAAATTCGGACATTTCCCCTCATAGCATCTTCCTCATACTCATTGGGGTCCTGTGCATAATCATCCATGTTGTCGGTTCTCATGGTTGAACCACAACTCACTTTACCCAACTGCACTATCTGGAATGTTGCTTTTGAAGGTGACTATGATTATGCAAAATGTGTTAATAACATAGTTGTTAAATTATAGATTTATATCATTCTCATAAATTCATAACTACTTACCTTCATCTGGACAAAAAAATCTCCTATATTGACAACTTGTCAAAACATAGAATTTTCTTTTCACAAAGAACGACTGTCTGAAGGGGACGATGGGGGTCAAGGGGAATTTTCCCCTTGTGAGTTGAGGGAAACGCCCTTTTTTTTTGTTTTTTTTGTAAATCATTTATTTTTGTGCATTCTAGCGCATAGCCACCCTGCCATTTTTTCCATTTTCTGACCCTGCATATCTTACTGAAAAACCTGCTAAAAATCCCTGTTGCGGTGAAATTTTCATTTCCTCCCCACGTCTCCTTCCACTACGTCAAAAAAATGTTTGAGTTTCGTTTGCCATTGTGTCGAAAATATTTTTGACTTCCACCTGTTGTTGCGGCTCGGGTCTTGGATTCCACCTGCTATTGTGGCTCGGGTTTCGGATTCCACCCATCGTTGCGGCTCAGGTCTCCTTTTTCCCGTTGACGTATCAGCTCAACTTTCTCTCCCAGCCTCCACTGCGGATCAAAGTCTTTTCCTCTCTGCCACCACAGTGGCTCACTCTTTTTCTTTCTGCCATTGTTCCGGCTCTCCGTTGCGACTCGAGTCTCAGATTCCACCCATTGTTGCGGCTTAGGTTTCGGATTCCACCCGCTATTGCAGCTTAGCTTATTCCATTATTTTATCTTCTCTGTAGCAACATTAGGCTCTAATTTTTCTTTCATTATGAGCCGATAGAGCCCTCTTCAACAACGCAAAATCTCCATATCCTCCTTCCATTGGTGGTAATTGAAGGAGGTGAGAGGATCCTGAGAATGAGCGATGGAGCTACTGTAGCGAATGCAATCATGAACCTGTAAAAAAATGCAATCAACACAATAAATTCATCATAAGTTCAGACAGTCTACATATTTCAAGTTTTCATCACACCCAACATAATTGATCAAGCAAGCTTGATCAACAATTCCTTTACTTGGGGTATTAAGTGGTAAACCTTAGACTTCTTGTGGAGTTTTGGAATTTGATCTTTTGCTGAATTTGCATGCCAAATCTGGAAAAAGTCATGTATTCTTAAAGAATGATCTTCGTCCATGAGCTCTAATACCATATTAATTCTGTCACAACAATCTTTGATACAAAACACAGACTCATAAGAGATTCAAGACAAATTAGACATGAAGTGATGCAATGGTACTGCAATAGGAGGTTGCAGCTCTCTATTATGAATAATGGAATGAGTAATACAATACAATGTCATGTAGAATGCATGAATGCCAAGCGAATTCAAATTCACAAGAAGGTCATCCAAATTGCATGGATGGGTGTAGCTTAACTAAATGTCAGCAACACTAGACACACTTAGTTAACCACTAATCTGGCCATAATTGACTCACACTGAGTCCTAATTGAATTAGAGTGCAATATATGACTAAGTCTAACTAAATGTAACTCAGACACATGTCACTGCATGTAAAATAGTAGGTGGTAGCGCATCACTAACTCCAAGTAGCTCCAATGGAGTTATCTGAAGTGATATTGGTCAACATAGGCAGTTGGAGGTGCATTAGCTAACTTTAGTTCATCCCCATCCTTCCAAAATAGACAATTGCATGATGGAGGTGACTTTACAACTCAGCTTAACTGATTTTTAGGTGAAACAACAATCAATTAGCAATTAGGTGCATTTATGACACTCAGATCACCCTAGAATTGCTCCATGTTTGAAGGAGGAAGCCTAGTTAGCCTCCTCGATTGAAGGAGAAGGCTTAGTTGGCCTCCTTGATTGAAGAAAGGAGTGGGTGTGATCATGCTGATGTCATAGTGTGCTCATCTGATGCCAATTAATTCAATTAAACTTAGGATAGTGGGTAAATAGGCTAAAATTGACCAAATGAGTGTGTAAGTTGGGTAAATGACTCCAACAGAAGTTAATATAAACCTATCTTTTTATGCACCAAGGCTTAAGTTGTACGTAATCCCTTATGAGTTTGGAAAACCCATAGATTGCAGTTATGTCTATTTGATTTACACATCAAAACATCCCTACATAATACAAGTATCCCTATAGATGTAATGTTTAGAGAATACTAGTTGTGTTAAAAAAAAAATCACCAATCGCTCAACTTAATAGAAATCATAAATAAAACTCTAGTTCCATACACATTTGCAAATAAATGGTAACTTTAAAACACTCTTAACTTAACTAACATCATGATTATAAATTTATAATTCCTTATACATTTGCAATAAATAGTGTTTTGAAATGCAACATCTCTACCCATTATGAGTTGTCACCCTTGGCATAAATACAATTACATGGATTCTCGTCTATGTCCCCAATTTCTTGGGTGTCAATTTTGGAAATGGGTATGCATTTTTATTTTAGTTTTTTCTTTTAACATCTCTCAACATACCAACCTATTAGCCTCGTTAACAATGAACCATATCCTCGATCTTGTTGATGGTCCTCGATAATTTTTGATAGGAAGGTATTATCACCACACGTTCCAACTTATGATATTAATTTCGAAATATTCATTTACCATATCATACAGTGTTTCAAGCATTTAAGTTACCAAATATTCTATCGTAAATTATATATAGAATCTACATGTTCCCTTTTCTATGGATAAGGTATACAACCTATAATATTTTCAATAGGTGTAGAATATATAACTCATCTACCCCTACACATGGGCATATAACATTTATCGACTAAAAGACTACTCTTTTAATAGAAGCATAGTCATAGTTGATTAATTATTCAATGTGACTTCTTTCTTAAATGTCATATAACCCACTACACTTAGAGTCATTTAACCATTAATATAATTTTCATATAAGATATTAATTCTTTTATTTATATTGGTGTGAGTGTACTTTAACTCTAATACAAAAATAATAGCTTAGTGACTTTTTATTTTTTATTTTTTCCACAAGAGAGCTATCCATACACTATTTATTTTTTGGAAGGATTTTATCCCCCTTTATAGAATTTAATTCTTCCAATATGTGTTGAATATAATATGTACTCTTCTTAACATACTAAATGCTACTTTTTATTGATTATATAACATATGAAAATTACATCCCCTAACTACATGTTCTCAGGGTTCTTCATACTTACTAAATTTGCTATAGGAAAAATATTTCTTTATTAGTTATTACATACATCCTTTCAAAATAGGGATGTTCAATAAATTTCAGCAAGATAAAGGTTTAAACATGGTACTCTTCTTTCAATTCCTATACTTTCTACTTAAATTAAACGATTATCTAACCATAAATGAGTAAATTCATACTTGAGTTTTTTTGCGGCATGAAATAGAATGTGGGGGGGGAGGGCGGCGAGCTGCTTAGGGTTTCTGCGTTGAAAATGGAGGCTGCATACAAATTCTAACAAGAGCCTTTGGCTTTGATCCGCGTTGTGGTTTGACGCGCACTGGTCAGTCTAGGGTTTCACCCCTTTCTACCGTGGGCTCAGTGTAGGTTTTGGTAGAAGATCGAGACAAAGTCAGTTGCACCCTATTGGGAAGGGGTGGCATCAATGGAGGATCCCACAAGGGGGGGGCAAACCCCTTAGCTAAGGACTCAATGGACAACAAAGATATGGACACGGATCACCAAGAAACGGAAAATACAATCGACATGAGTAGAGAGACAGTAAAAGGTAAGGGGCATATGCATAACACCAAGAAATGCATAGCCAAAACCAATGAAATAACTTCATTGCAGGTCAAGGAGGATAGTTTCAGGGCGCACATTCAGCACATGCGCAACCATGCCCTCATCAAAAATTTTGTAGACATCTGGCCAATGGAGAAATCCATGCTTTGGTGGATAAATGTAACTTGGAAACCTATAGGGCATTTTGACCTCTACCTGGGAGCCAAAGGTTTTTTCACAGTGGTTTTCCTCTACATGGAAGACAGGAATAGAATATTTGATGGTGGCCCTTATTTATTTAACTCAGCAGGGATGTTTCTCAGGCCATGGAAGGAGAAATTTAATCCAGAAACTGAGGATCTCTCTTATGTGCTGATTTAGATTTGGCTCTATTCGCTCCCGTATGAATACTGGAAAGAGAATATGCTAGATGCCTTAGGAAATTTCATAGGAGAATTTGTGAAGGTAGCCGACTAGACGAAAATAATGAGGTATACCTCATATACCCAAATATGCATCTACATGAATATAGAAAAAGAGCTTCAAGAAGGAATTAACCTATGTTGGGAGGAGGAAGATTGGTATCAGGCCATTGATTACGAGCATATCCCATTTTGCTATAGGAGATGCCATGAGCATGGGAATTTGTTTCGAGATTGCCCAGAAAACAAACCTAGCAATCAACAAAATAGAAAGGATCAGAAGGACGAGGAAGGATTCACCAAAGTCATGGGACGAAAGAGAATGGCCAAAAGACACCAAGGACCAGAGGTAAACAAAAAAACCAGTCCCTCTAATCCTTTTGAGATACTCCAAAACAATAGTGATATGGTAAATAAAGAAAATGAGAAATCAGAAATATCTAAAGAAAGTTCTAAGGAACATCAAGAAGGTCAAGAAACCCCTAAAGAAATGTTATCACAAGATGNTTTTCAGGTA
Source organism: Pseudotsuga menziesii (assembly GCA_001517045.1). Lineage (NCBI taxonomy): Eukaryota > Viridiplantae > Streptophyta > Pinopsida > Pinales > Pinaceae > Pseudotsuga > Pseudotsuga menziesii. The sequence goes on along the minus strand of LPNX010729056.1, from coordinate 186,111 downwards.
TTTCTTGTTTTTGGGGTAGCGGGGTCCATCAAAAGTATGCAGTGTGGGTACTCGTTGGATGCGGAATCAAATTCTGCATCCAACGAGCTATCATCATCACGTTTTTTCAGGTATTTCTTGTTTTTGGGGTAGCGGGGTCCATCAAAAGTATCCAGTGTGGGTGTCCATCAAAAGTATGTAGTGTGGGTGCTCGTTGGATGCGGAATCAAATTCCGCATCCAACGAGCTCTCCCGATCGAAATTTGAGTAAAAACACAGGGAGATATGTCGAAAATACGAACAAAAAAAGTAGTTTTTTTTAATGACAAATATCTCAATTCAACCATTATGGTTGACTTATTTTATTGAAATTCTATTGGTTCTTGAATTCCAACTCACAAAAACTTATTTTGGCACGTTTTCTTATAAGGCCCATTTTAGACCCCAAATTTCCTCTAATGAAGACTCAGAGGAAATGGATCTAGGATACCTCAACCTTGATGAATTAGAGAAAGTGGTTGAAGATCCGGTCATAGGGATCATACCGGCCCAATAGGTAATATTGCTCAAGGAAGCAATCATAAACACCAAAAAGAAGAATAAAACTCTAGGAGTAAGTTCAGACATCCTAGGCACCAAAATCCATGAAACCATCAAGAAAGTAGGGAATGAAAAGCACGGAAGAAGAAGCATCCAACATCGTATTAAGGATATTGGAGAAAAACTAGTGGCATCCGGGCAATTCCCGACCATTGAGGAAGCCTTCTCTCTATCAAACAAGTGATATCAATGAAAATTATATCCTAAAATATCAGCAGGTGTGGAGTGCCTAGGAATAAATGATTATTAAAAATAAAAATAAAATAAGAGAATCCCTCGGTCATCTTTATCCAGGAAACAAAATGCTCGGAGGAGAGTTTCAAACTCATGTCCAGCAAAATTTGGAAGCAAGGTGAAGCGGTGGCCACCGATGCTGCAGGTGCAACAGGAGGCAATATAAGAATAATATGGAACCCTTCCGTCCTTAATCTCACCAAATTTATGGCAACCAAATACTGAATCTCTGCAAAGTTTCATATATTGGGAACCAGAACCAAAGGCTTCCTCACCAATGTATATGGACCTTTTGCACTAGCCGATAAACAGATCTTTTTACGATCAATGAGGACTAGGAGTCTTCTAGTTGGAGGCAGGCACTAGATCCTCAAGGGTGATTTAAAACTCATTCGAAATATATAGGAGAAGAAAGGAGAAATCAGAACTTTTAGCCCAATAAGCAATGAATTCAATACTTTGATTGCAGAAGCAGCCCTTATGGACATAAACACTGATAATGGTTGGCATACCTGGACCAACAAATGATCTGGCGACTGGGAAATTGCTTCCAGAATAGATCATTTTCTCCTTTCAGAATCCATTTTTATTGGAGGAGCTGACATATCTGTGCATGTTCTCCCAACAACAGGCTCAGATCACTGGCCCATATATCTACAATGGTGCAGACAAGATGAACAACTGCGAAGGCCATTTCACTTTGAGAAATTTGGGCTATCGCACAAGGACTTCCAACCTCTCTTCCTGTAATGGTGGACAGAGTTCACACCATTAGAAGGCACTCCTATGTACCAAATTCAACATAAGTTGAAACACATTAAGGCACAGGTTAAACTCTGGAATAAAACCTTCTTTGGAAATATTCAGTAGGAGAGGGTGCGGTTGGAGGAACAAATCCTCGATATTCAAAGAATCATCATGCAAGATGGCTACTCTGAGGAAATCAAAGTAGAGGAGGAAAAAATCCAAGAGAAGTTGGACATTAGGTAAAAGCAGGAGGAAATGCTCTGGGAATCTAAGGCCCGGAACAAGTGGTTGTTGGAAGGGGAAAGGAATACCTCCTTCTTCCACAATACCGCTATACAAAATAGACAAACTTACAGGATCACAAGAATAAAATATGAGTAAGGTAATACTTTGGAAAATTATAGAGAGATAGAGGCATCTCTCCTTGATCATTTCAAAAACATCATGGCGGAGCCGTAGATTGATTGAACTGAAGCACATGACAAAGTCATGGTGAACATTCCATCATCAGTCAAGGCAGAACAAAACCAACTCTTGCTAAGATCAATAGAAATTATGGAACTCAAAAAAGCAATTAAACAATTAAAAAATGATAAGGCACTAGGGCCAGATGGATTTACCACCAATTTCTTTCATGCATTCTAGGAAACCATAGAAGAAGAGGTGTTGGTGATCGTGTAAAACTTGAGACAAACAGGTGATCTCCTTAAAGCCTTTAACTTGGCCTTAATTGCTCTCATCCCCAAGGAACATGGAGAAGATACTACAGGTAATTTTCATCCCATAGCTCTCTGTAATGTCATCTTTAAAATCATCACCAAGACCATTGCTAACCGTCTCAAGCCACTGCTCCCTAGCCTCATCTCTAAAGAAAAATATGGCTATGTTGAAGGTCTCCAGATCATGGACAACATCATTCTCACCCATGATCTCATCCACTCCCTGAAACTCACAAAAATTCCCGGAGTCCTCATCAAACTTGACCTCGTGAAAGCCTTTGACAAACTCAATGGGAAATACTTGCAAAAAATCCTTTTAGCCTTTGGCTTTGATCCCACCTGGGTAAACTGTATTTTAAAACACACCTCCTCGGATTTCTTTTCTATTCTTGTCAATGGCTCTCCTTCATCTACCTTCAAGCCTTCAAGAGGAATTCGACAAGGGGACCCCCTCTCCCCCTTTCTTTTTGTTCTCATGATGGAAGGCCTCGACCATTTGCTAAAGGCCAAAATTTTATCTCAAGAGCTAAAAGGTCTCACTCCTCACCCAAGATTGGATCCCCAATCTCACCAGCAATTCATGGATGACGCTATGTTGTTTGGAAAGGCTTCAGTGCAAGAAGCACGAGTAATAAAATTTTTCCTGAACACTTTTCTCACTACAAGTGGACTCGAAGTCAACAACAACAAATCCAAGATATTCTTCTTTAACGCCTGCCATACCACAAAGAGTAACATCTACTGTATTCTTGAATTTGTTGAAGGTATGCTGCCCTCGAAATATCTAGGAGCTCCTCTATTCGACTCCATGATACGAAATGTCTCATGGCAAGATCTCTTGGATAGAATGAAACTCAAACTCTCGAACTGGACCTTCAAATCTCTAAACATTCCCAACTACCTAATCTTTATCAAATTGGTCCTCCAGGGCATGCCTCTCTACCTCTTCTTTGTCTTATTTGCTCCCAGTTCCATCCTAAAAAAGATAAAAGGACTTCAAATAAAATTCCTATGGGGAGGCAGAGTGGATCAAAAGAAATGGACTCTTGTAGGATGGGATACCTTATGTAGGCCCAAATTGGAAGGTGGCTTAGGCCTAAGAGACCCTATTTCCAGCAACAAAATGGGCAACACAAAACTATGGTGGTGGTGGATCACACACAACAACGAACCTTGATCCCTTCTCTGGAACAAGAAGTATGCCCCAAATCAATCTAAGAAAAACCTCATAAGATTCGACTGCAATATAAAAGTCTCACACCTATGGAACACTTCCAATGCTAATCGTAATATAATCAAGGATGTAAGTTTTTAGGAGATAGGAGATGGGGAATCATAAGACTTCTTCCAATATTCTTGGCACCAGCTCAGTCCATTCAAGGATTCCCATGACCTTCCTCATCTCAGGGAAGAGTTAACGCAAAGGAATCTCAATAAGGTTAACACATTCTAGGAGGAAGAACAACCAAGAGACCACTACAAGTGCTGGAGAAAAAGGGAGTGGTGGCAGAGCATCAGCCCGAACGAGGACATATAAAAATTCTAGGAAGACCTACAAGAAAGGAAAATATGAATTACTAGGGGAGCAGATAAGATAAGATGGGGTTTCTCACTCTCAGGATCTTACAATTTAAAAGAAGCAGTCAACACCCTCATCAATCCCGAGAACGATGATTGAGACATAAAATGGAAGAAAATATGGAAAGCAAGCCTTTGGCCAAAGATATCCACCTTCCTTTGGATTCTCCTCCACAAATGTATTCTAAATGGGGAAAAAAGGATAATGAAGAAACTAGCAATCACCTTCTAGATGAATGCAACTTCATAGACAAAGTTTGGATAGAAGGAGAGAGAATCTTCTAGAAAAATGCCAGGAGAAATGGTCAACCGGACCTCACGATAGCTCAATGGCCACAAAAACCATTCATCAGTCAACTCCTCAATAGGATATAGGAAATCTTTCTAGGTTTTACAGTATGGGAAGTATGGATTAAAATAAATCATAGAACCTTCTTTTACAAAGTCAGAATAGATAAGGAGGTATGGGAAACCATTAAAAGACATATCCAAGAAACCATTAGGTTGGAGAGATGGAAGGAAGCCGATTTGACTACCAATAGTGTAGATAAGAAAATTCTTTGATATTGGAAGATTCATGCTATGCCAACCTTTGTCGAGAAGGAGGTTCAACCTGCCATCAGAATAAGCTCTCTCACAATCTAGTCTCCCCCCGACGGGCACCTTCAAGATGAATTTCAATGGAGCCTCTAAAGGAAACCCTGGGCCCGTAGGTTATGGTGGAGTGGTGAGAGATAGTGGGGGATCTATTCTTGGAGTCTTTTGGGGATCAATTGTCACAACCACCAACAATGCAGCTGAGTTAGAAGGGCTACTTTTTGGATTGGAATGGGAGATCCAACGAAATTGGAATCCTATCATCATGGAAGGTGACTATCTACTCATCATCGACATGGACAAAAAACTTCAATAAGGTTCCTTGGAAGGAAAAATATCCCTGAATTGGCGATTGGAAAGCAAACTCAAAGCAATGTCTATCACTTTGGAAGCCAATCACATTGTGGCCTTCTCTCATGTGAAACGAGCGACCAACAAGGTAGTGGACTCCATCGCTAACAAAGGCACTCTTGCCTCCTCCACCTTCCTATATTTCTCCTAGAATGAGCTACATAATTAATATGACCAAAGGGTATGGAACAGCTTAGCAATGAAATATTGGCATCCCCTGGATGCGGTTGATGAATCACATGGAGATGCAGCCAATTGAAGTGATGGCGGGTTGGCATGGGAAGAGGCATCAATCACCAAGACAAGGAACCAAGGTCACGTTGTAAGTGTTCGTATGGCACGTATGGCCTAGGATCAGGTCGCGTTAGAAGAAATAGATGCAAGGGCCTCACACTAGAGGACTGAACCCTCCACGCAACTGAGAATCAGAGGACAAGATCAGTGATCATGGAAGGACTCCAAGGAATGGATATTTCATTGCAACTAAAGGATATGGTTTTGACAGGGAAATCCGCTTGCCATCCTGCAGGGACGATTTCAAGTACCTGGGTGTGCATTGCCAAACGATCCAGCTAGGTGTTGTTGCACTATTTAACCAGTGAACAATGGGACTCCATCTTCATGGAAATTATAGATCGTGTTTGGGTTAAACACTCGCAGAGAGGGAAATATTGGGTGAAACAATCCCGTGCTGACCGAGTGTGCAGGATGAAAAAAAGGAAGAGAGATATGGAAGCTAGTGAAGGGGGCAATGAGGAAGATCAATGGGAGTGGTTTTTGATCAAGGAGACGCTGGATCACATTCGACAATCCATCTTGGCCATGGACAAGGAGATGTTTGGCAAATTTTGGGTGAATCTAGGAGAGGGGGTGGTCATGTCGCACTACTGGTGATTGAAGTTCATCCTTTTGAGATCTATGAATGAAAGAGAGATCTATGTGGATCTCATCCACATCATAGTGGGAAAGTTCAAAGACGAAGCAAAGAACAACCTCGTCCACATGCACAGCCTGCTTCATCTCTTGGGGCCACCCTTTCAATTCATTCTGAAATAAGAGGAGGTGAATATGGAGGAGTCTAGTGACGCGGGTGTCAACGGGGGGAAAAGAAACAACGACACCCGGGATGAGGCTGAGTCATCTCACAGACACCCAAGATGAGGTTCTTTGATGGTTTGATACGACTCTTTGCTGGTTGGTTCTCTCTTTTTGTTGCTATTTCATCCATGGTCCATCGAATTATATTATGTTATGTTGGTAAGTGTGACCGAGCACCCAATCTCAAAGGCTAGGTGGCTATCATGCTCCTTCATCTCTCTATATAGGATATTCTCTTCCTTTTCCTATTTTGGATCTTTGACTGGTGCTTGACTCCTTGTTTCTAGGAGAAATGTTTGTAAAAAATTTCAGTTTATTGCAGTAATAGAAGGGACCTTTCTTACTTTAAAAATAAATAAATCATACCTGATTGCAAATAAAACCAAGTACACGTAGATGAGAGTTATTCTTGGGAAATTACTTATAAGGGCTAACGATGCCCAAAAAATTGTTTAAGGTAGCTAAAATGAAACTCAATCATTTATGTTGGGTCATGGATTTGTCCATATTTCCATCACCTATCAGCCTATATTGCTTCCCTCTTCTTCCTATTTTGTCCATTTATCATTCCATTTTCCATCCATTTGTTTTTAATGACCGTAAGATACCATATTACTCCAATTGATGCTTCAGTGGTTAATAATGATTATTTTCCTTTATTTTTTATGAATTGAAGACTATTATGCTTAATTTTACTGATGATGGTTTATGGAGTGATTTTTCATATTAACAGCAGTAGCACTCATGGTTTGAGCCTCCAAAGTTGTCATGCTAGCACACGTCCACATGGATATTCACAACATGGTTTCATTCCTAGGATTGATTATGTCGATTTTTTATTTCAATTCATGCCTAATTCCAACATAGCATCCTCCAACGCATGATCAAATGGCCTTAAGCAAAAACGCATGCCATATAAGGACACATTGATTTGTGGTTCTATTTGTGGGCATATGGAGAATAATAATAAAAAATATGGGACATGGGTTTTGTGCGTAATGGACACAATTTCCTGAATCACGAGGAAATCGCAAAACAAAGCCACGGTTTGAGATATACAACTGGTTATCTAAACATATAATTCCAAGATTTGCAGTTATGGCCGTGTCTCAAGTTAACAAATTTGTTAAAATAGATCCCAAGTTGGGAATTCAGTTCCTCATCCTTATGAGGGATTTTTATGTATAAATATGAAATCAATAGCATGAGAGAGAGGGGGAGAGGATAGCAAGCAAAGTTATGCTGTAGAATTTGATCGAGACTATGTTGTAATAATTTCATTCTGATAATACATACTGTCAATTTTTTAATTCTTGAGCTATAGGCCTTGTGGAGATCCAACTTTGCTTAGTGGAGGAAGGGCCCTCTTCCCAGAGAAGATGCAGGTAGTGTTGATTGTAAGTGTGTGAATTTGTTTATCATTTAGTTCTTTATTTCATTCATTGTTAGATTTATCGTTTTTGTTATTCATGTTAATTTCTTTTGATAGATCATTAGCCAACATAACATTTCTTCCAGATCTATGTAATTAGATCTTGTTTTGTAAGAGTTGAATTTTTTTAGATTTATAGTATGGTTTTATGAATATGTTTGAGGTTTGATTTATACACAAGAATGTGTGATCTAGTTTACAAATAGTTCCAATTTCATACCAATAGATCAACAATGTCAGGTAGAAATTGTGTTTGCATAGATATTGCATGATATCTTTGAAATAAAAGACTTCCTCGGGTTGACAATTTATGTTTTGGGAATTTCACTTGTTTATTTCATTAGACAATTTATCTACCCAACATTTTGGCATCATTTCTAGGGAAGTTATCAATGGTGCAAAAGTACATCTGACATTGTTTTGTAGATGCGTGTCTAAAGTAAAGCATGGTAAATGTGTTCATGATCCTAAGGTGCAAGGCGGTAAGATGCAGTGAAGATCTAGACATCGTTCAATAGATTGAAATGGGATCAGTCTCATAAGGGTCAGGGCATGTAGGTTGCATGATTAATTTTTAATTGATTTAATTTTCTTTGAGTGTTGATTCTCTTTCTTTGCATTCAGTTTTATTTTATTCTCAATTTTTGGTGTGAAAATGTTATCATTCGCCTTAGTGATGTTGTAAGAACCACCCATTATACTAACAAGTTGATGGGAAAAATCGAAGGAGGAGCCTCAAGATAGCACATAAAGAATCTAATGAGGATATGGAAGGTAAGAAAGATGAAGAAGTTGTTACCTTTGAATTCCCCATTAGAAATCCAGGTGGAGCGATACAAATGCAAAGCAACCACCAAATTTTCATGGTTTGGAAAACGAAGACCCCAATGAATTTTTATTTCAATTCGAAGTACTATGTAGAGCCTATTGTAATTGTACTAATGATAAAAAGTTGAATATGTTTCCTGCTACTTTAAAATAAGAAGCTCTCTGATGGTTCATGAGACTCGATGGGAATTGCATACAAACTTGGGAAGACATGAAACATGTATTCTTGAAAAGGTACCAATATTATTGGAGGGTCAATGAATACATATTCATAATGACACATGGAGAAGAAGAGGGTCTAGAGGACTACATGGAATGATTTCAATACAACCTCCAAAGATCCAAACAAAGGAAACTGGGGAAGGAGACCTTGAAAACACTCCTAATTAAAGGAATCCAAGATGGATATTTAAAAATCTTAAATATAATGGGAACATGTGATGTTTTCCAACTATCATATGATGATGTTTATGAGTTATGTATAAGGTATTCAAGAGGAAAATCCAAGATTGGTAACAGTTCTAAAGAAATTTCCTCTAGATTTTTGAAATCTACTGCAAAAACAAGAGTTCTAGGATATTAAATCATAAATTTATTTGAAAATTTTAATGTTGATATCAATGGTTCACTAAATTCACAATTGGGTGTTTTGTATGTTAAGGAAAGGCATGAGGAATTTTAATAAACCAATTTCCCTCGGTGCCAGAAGAAACATCTTGCAATGGATTGTCGTTTGGATAGTCTCACAATTTGTGGCATATGTGGCCTGAAGCATTCCATGGATTGCTTCCCATATTTACCAAGGATAAGAGAAATATTTCAAATAGATCTAGGATTTGCAAAAACCTCATTGCAACAATAATGGAAATCGTGGCTTACATGTATGGTTCAAAAATATATCCCTCCATTTCCTTTCTCTCATTCTCAATCATTGAATACTCCTCCACCATGGAAGTTGTTGCAGCATCAATTTAACTCTTACCTACCCTATCCACAAGGTTGGAAAGGCCTATATTATGATCACATGGCCACTCTCCATCATGCTGCAACACAACTTGGTCCTTCATTATTAGCCTCACAAACCAATCACCTACACCAACCACATCTATCTTCTCATCAAACTCCTTGGTATCCAACACAATTTCTTGTCCAATACACCGTCCACCCTAGCTATAATAAAGCAGTATAGTATGCTTACAGTGTTGAACTACAAAATATTTCTACATCTCCCTCCTGTTCTACCTCATCTACACCGTTGCAAAAAGATTGTGCATGGTTGCAGCAAGTCCACACAAGGCCTGAACATATTATAGGTCCAATATTTGCAAATGGAGTTTCATCTAGTCCTCATTAGCAAACAGACAATATCAACAAGACACACATAATATTTAACGAAGAACAAGGATTGAAAAAAAAACTAAAGGGCTTTCAGCATCATTGTTACCAAATTTGAATCTCTTATGAGTTCAAGAAGATCAGTTTTCTAAAGAGATTCATGATGTAAAAACTATGAGAACTCAATGGAACAAGGACTATATTGAATATTGGATTCAATCTACCATCAGTCTACAACATCATTTCATACTTCAATAATTCTTGGCACCGTTATTTCAAGGGAAGTTGATCTCTAGTATCCTAGAATTCATAAAGTTATATTTTCCTATTGGGAGTATGAGAATACTCGAGTCCTTTCTTCGAAAGTGGATCCATTAGAAGTTCTCCTACACTTGAGAATAATTTTTTATTTCTAGGTAGTGTAGGACATTGTAAATAAATAAAATAGTAAAGAGAACAATAAGTCTAGTTGTGAAAATGAGTTTACTAATACCGCTAGACATGAACTGTGCTTGAATATCCGAGCGAGATAAGTTTATTGATAATATCCCATTCGTTTTTTCACTTAGCTCTAGGATGCATATATAGTATCGTTTTCTTTTTGAATAAGAAATCTTGGACACATGGTGTAGTCAGTGCCACCCATATTACTAATCTTTCTTTTTCTAGAAGTTGGTAAGAGGAAAGAAGCATTGGTCAATGAAGACTCCACAGGGAAAGGATCCAAATGATTATGGAAACCTTCAAGGTCAAAACTTATGTCATCATAATGGTATGTGTTTAGTTTTCATTTCTATATAAAACATCCATAAAAATATAGAGGCTTTATTTCAAACATTATATCATTTTTAAGAGTTGCATTAGCTGCTGCAACACACTATGTAAGAAAATATAGGCACTTAATGCTTTAAATTTTTGGTATGGGTGTGTGTTATATTTAAATTTATGTCATTAAAAACATTCACAACTATTCAGGTCACGTTTTGGGAACCATATTTCATTTATTGGATTTCCGTGGCATTTTGGCTTGAAATTTTTACAGAAACACAGTAGGGACAGTCTATTTTTGGGAGACCAAATGGAATTATTTTTAAAATATATTTCATTTTTAAGTATCCCTTTGAATCTATTTTCCAATACAATTTTAATTTTTTAGATTGGACATCAAACGAAAAACTTTTAGTCAAAATACTAACGGGGTGTCAAACAGGAATCTTAGGAACATAGCCAGGACAAACACTTTTTGGATGTCTTATTGCATATATATTGAAAACCTGTCTCACTGGTATATTTCCTAATGAATCTAGTTTATGATGCAATTTGAATCACTCAATTTAGATATCGTACGAAACTTTTATGACCAAAATATCGATTCCCTATCACAAATCAACTTTTTTAAAACTCAGTTTCCTAGACTATTCATTGTCCTATTTGACCCATGCATTATTATTATATTCAAAACTTGTTTCAAATGGATACACCTATATGAATCTAATTTCATTTCCAATTTGAATCACGTCTATCGGTTATCAAATGAAAAATTTATGCCTAAAACCGTGACTGTTGGTCTAGTCCTGAATTCAAGAAACGCTTTATCATGCAGGTTGTTACTGAGAAAATTTTGAATATCATCAGATATAATTTTTAAAACATGGTTCTAATGGTAACACACCTATAAATTTACTTTCATTTTTCTTTGGAATCACTCAAAACGAACGAGGAATGAAGAATTTATGAACAAAACACTACTAGTGATTCTAATTGGCCATCACTCTCCCACAGGTATAAGTTGAATTTTCTACATTCATTTTGGATCTGTTTTATAAGTAATTTTTTTTGTTTTTTTTCATAAATGTTGGGTTAATATATAGAAATCACCTCTCTTCTTCCATCATCTCATGTTTTATTGCACGTAAGTTCTAGGTTTTTGCGGGTCCTTGGAAGAAGAAGGTCAATGCATGCACGAGTGACTCTTGAAGACTTTTTCTCAATTTTCAAATGGATTGAGAACATAAAATGGATATATTTATGTGAAAATCATACAGATCCCAATGTTTTTTAATTCAAGTCCCATTGCTACATGCCAAGTATCCTTTTAAGACGACATTAAGGTCATCCCACTTGTCGTACCAATTGCTGCCAAAACAAACCTCTTAAGAAGCCAATTGTGCTACTGTAGATTCATTCACCCTCCTCCTTTCAAAGATCTAAAAAATGCATTCATGACAAATTCTCATTTTCCACTGCTTATGTAGTCAACCTTAACCTTCTTATTTGTTATCACTACCACATGACGACTTCACATATACTTTCCACTTCTGAGTTTCATGTTGGTTCTGTTTTTCACTATGATTATTCACAATCATTTATTGTGTACTTGTATTGGGTGATGTGGAATTCATTAAGGTCCACCTTCCAATGGTCTTGTCCCATCAAATACAACACATCATTTGGGATCTATAGTAGAGTTTTATAGTGTTGTGGGATCTGCATGAATCAATGGCGGATTTCCTTGTTGTTAATCATGGGGATTCATCAATGCCTCTTGATTGACAAATCTTGCAGGTGACTTGACTCCAACACATCCATTCATACCTGTCAAGATGGACTAAGGTACTTTATATCTCATTGTCATCAAAGGTGAGTTGCTCCACATTGGTTAATGCCATACATTAATGGTCGGTAATCCAATTATTTCTTTCCATGCTCAACTTCAACACATTCATTCTCATGGTAAGAATTGTACCTCAATTTTGTAGCATATGACCATTATGTGATCTAATGGTTTCAACAGTGACTTCAAGCATAATTTGTTTCATTAGTTTTGCAATTCCTTTCCATTTTCATTCCAGCAGTTGATTTTTAGAATAAGGGAAGGAGCTTTCTTCTTTTGTTGCAAAATTCCTCCTCATCATTTGGCTCAACAATTAGTTTTACAAGAAACCAACACAACATCATTTCAGATCAGATTCATTCTCAAACAGTTTCAACTCTCATCTACATCTCTCTTGGCAACAATTTGTACTACATTAGCTCCAGCGAACATCGGTCCATCCATGCTAATCAAAGATTCCACGGAGGTAAAACTTGAGGTAAAATACCATGAGTTTATTTATTTATTAAAGTTTTAGGAAAATGTCATGAAGAACCATTAAACATTATCCATTTCCATTTTATGTATAAAATTTACACTTCTTTACCACTAGTTATTTTTCCTTCATCATTCCAATCTATGCATACCCAAGTCAATTCCTTCCCTACATCTCCTATGTCCAATCATGAGAAAATGATCTATTAGTGCCACACAAGAAAAAGCAGTGGGAATACAAGGAATTGTTGCTTCTTCATGGGAACCTACAGTGGAAGAAGCATATGCTTCCATACAACAAAGAATACATTCAGAGCATGAAGAGTAAAGATTTAAAGAAGGGTTACATGGAAATAATGGTGGACATGGTAGTAGAGTATGTTCAAGTCTGTTGCTTCATAATTCACATTCAATCTTCTATCTCTAGTTTTTTTGTTGTTGCATCTCAGAAAGAGAAAGTATATCCTAGGAAAAATCAAGAATCCAAAGCATCATCTACTATACAACATTCTCTAAATTCCATCTCTGGTACAATATCTTCCTTGCTCGATTTCTATTTGTCTACATCGTCATCCACACATTGCCCATATTTTATTCAATATTGCCATTGTATACTCAGAAATTAGCATGCTAATGCAGTCTTAGAAGGAAATATATAGCATAAAATTGACAAATGTTTTCACTTCCCAAACAAATATGATCTATGCATTCATGTAGCAACTTGTCACATGGGGCATACGAGGACAACATAATTCAAACACTTGATATTTAACAGACTCAAAACCTCTAGTATATTACATCAGTAATATGGACTAGTTTCTTGGATCATGACATCTTACAATAACAGTAGCAATAAATTCATATGGATGCAATTAAAATTGAGATTGTGAAACAAGGGGTAGCCTTAAATAGCAACACATTCATGATTTAAAAGAAACCAAGAAAGGATAAAATGTACGCTTGAAAAGGCATGTTCATGGAATTTCCAGGATTATAATCAAGCCACCATGGCATTAAAAAGTTTGTTGAGAGAAACATAATACACAACAATGGAGAAACCATGTAAGTTTTATCCTATCCTACTACTATTTTTCAAAATTTTGAGGAAGCATATTTAGAGCCATATATACAGCAGTATTAATAGACATTATTTGGAAACATTTTTTGGCATTAATCTTAAAAAAGATATGGTAAATGGGATGGGAATATTTAAACATATTTGAGTCAATTTTATTCATAAGTGGGATTCAATACCTTTTGTTCATGCTTGGTATGTCTGTAATAATGGATCTAAATACTTGTTGCCATGGATGCAGTCTTGCATACCTGAAAGAGGGAAGTATAAAATGAAGCAGTGTGCACACAGAAAGGGAGTGAGACTTTTGGTAATTAATTTGAAGGTATTTCATGCATGAATTGGTTTACATCGTCAAAGTTGTTGTGAACAGAGACAAATCTAGGGCTCCCACATATGGATCATCATGGACCTCAAGAATCATCATTGTTTTCATATTTGGGAAAATTTTCATTTTTTGTGCACTTTGGCACTACAAATCCTCTATTGTAATTTAAATTACACATTATGTTCAGCCTATATTATTTGAGAATGACATCATGTTAAGTTTGGAAGAGATGGATATTTCCAACTCAGCTGAAAACTCTTCTCTTAGATGAGGACATGGAAATTATTCAGTTTGAGGGGGGGGTTACCATGCTACTGGTTTGCCATTCATATTACTCATGCACATTATTTTTCCATATTTAATGTAGAAATTGAACTAATGATATCTTGCAGACTGAGAAGTTAATTCTCGCGAAACTTGGACAGGGAATGCATAACATCATGAAGAACAAACTGGTAAGTTTTAGCTCAATCCAATGCATGGTTTTCGAGAAAATGGCCTTCATCACCTACAAGCATTTTGCCTATGTTTATGGATCTATGCATCAGATGGATTCTATTTTTGGCGTGAAAAAGTAATGTGGTAAGAGGAATAAATCACTAAGCTTCAGAAAAAAGATGGTGCATGGTTTTTGAGAAAATGGCCATCATCACATACAGCCAATTTTTAATTTTCTTGAAATTTGCGATGTGGGTGTCTTTGATTTTTGGTGTGAAGATGCACTGGACTAGTAAAAAATTTCTTGCAAAATTTCAGCCAAACCCAATTTGTCATTTGGGAGCAAATGGCTTCAGAAGTTTTATGTTTCATTTGTTGCAACTCCACTAAATTTAGCGCTATCTTGTTACAACTCCGCTAAATTCTCTGCTAAATGGCTACAACTCCGCTAAATTTTTTGCCAATTTTTCTACTAAATGGCTGCAACTATGCTAAATTTTTCCACTAAATGGTCAAAACTCCGCTAAATTTTCCGCTAAGTTGTCTGCTAAATTGTTGAAAGATCGCTAAAGTTTTCGCTAAATTTCTCGCTAAATTTTTCGCTAATTGTTGAAACTCCACCAGAATTGCTAGAAATCACTTGAGGGATACTTTTGAAGGAGAAACGAAACAACCACTATTTGAATAAGTTTCAAGTATTGTTTGGAAAGAAGAATCATATTCCATTAACATCATTAGTGGGAAAGGAGAGTGGTTTTGGTCACTATGGATGGTAAAATGACATCAACAATTGAATGAGTCTTTCAGTTTTGATGCTACACAGGTATTAGGTTGCATGAGGACATACAACAAGTTCAGTTTGGGGGAGATGTTGGGTCATGGATTTGTCCATATTTTCATCACCTATCGAAATATGTTGCACCCCTCGTCTTCCTATTATTATTCATTTATCATTCCATTTTCCATCCATTTGTTGTAACTTCTGTAAAGTACCATATTTCTCCCATTGATTCTTTAGTGGTTAATAATGATTATTTTCCTTTGTTTTTGATGAATTGAATACTATTATGAATAATTTTACTGATGATGGTTTGTGGAGTGATTTTTCATATTAGCAGCATTAGCACTCATGGTTCAAGCCTCCAAAGTTGGCATGCTAGCACACGTCCACATGGAGATTCACAACATGGTTTCATTCCTAGGATTGAGTATCTGGATTTTTTATTTCAATTCATGCCAAATTCCAACATAGAATCCTCTAGTTCATTATCAAGCGAACTTAAGTAAAAACACATCGATTTGCAGGAAGATGGAGAAGAATATCAAAAATGATAGGACATAGTTTTTTTGCTTAACAACCTCAATTACCTGAATCGCAAGGAAATCGCTAAACACAACCATAGTTTCAAATATACTAATGGTTCTCTAAATGTAAAATTTTTAGCATTACAATTACGACTGTGTCTCAAATTAGCAAATTTGTTAAAATAGATCCCAAGTTGGGAATTCGGTTCCTCATCCTTATGAAGGATTTTTATGTATAAATATGTAATAAATCTCATGAGAGAGGGGGGAGAGGAGAGAAAGCAATGTTATGTTGTATAATTTGATCCAGAATTTGTTGTAATAATTTCATTATGATGATACATGATGTCAGTTTCTTAATTCTTGGTAGTGTTGATTGTAAGTGTATGAATTTGTATATCATTTAGTTCTTTCTTTCATTCATTGTTAGATTCATCATTGTTGTTATTCATGTTAATTTCTTTTGATAGATCGTTGACCAACATAACATTTCTTCCATATTTATGTAGTTAGATCTTGTTTTGTAAGAGTTGATTTTGTTTTTAGATTTACAGTATGGTTTTATGAATAGGTTTGAGGTTTGATTTATTTTCAAGAAGGTGTGATCTATTGTAAGGTCCCTAAAATCTATAAAAAAATAAAAAAATTGTAGGGCTAAGTATACTGATAAGATATAAGGGACATCTATTCTTAACTTCAAAATTGTAAAACCTGTATAGGAATTATACCTATGTTCATGTTCTGTTTCTATTCTTGTATGGTTTCTGTTTTACGATGATGTTTAGTTTTGTTCTATTATATATTGATGTACTTGTATATTGATATATTTTATCTAGTTTTAATTTGATGCTTTGATATTGTTTTATTCATGTTTGATTACATTTTACGTTACTTAGTTTCTTATTTTACTTAAACGATGAGGATAACTTACCTCTATATCTAAAGGGGAGGAGTGGCTGGATTTTTCTTAATGACTCACTCGGAAAGGTAAGGAAATATTGTGAAATTGGTCTTACTTAGTTCTCGCAAACTAATGCATGATGTATCTATTTTTGTTGCAGGTATTTCACCACTAAACCTATGCTACCTATGCATGAAAGAAAAGGTGAAAGAAATAGCACCTAAAAGTTTGTTAATCCTAAACACTAAGGGGTTGAGATGGTATAAAAACACAACAAATTTCATGAAGTAAAAAATTATAGAGGGGTTTGTGACTTAAAACATGGTGGGTGATAGCTAGAATATTAATGATGCCCATGTGAAGGTTGTGTGGCCTTCTCCACGTTGTCCCTGGCGTAAAACCCATGCTAGGGTTTATGCAGCCAATCTTTTGCATAACGTTTTTGCTATTGGTGAAGGGGGGGGGGGGAGCTCCATTATTGGGATGCGCTGACAGAGGTGAGGTTATAGTGTTTAACGAGTTGTCTAGCATGTATTCTTACAACATTGTGGTTTTAAAATTTGTTTACGCCTTCGTTTAGATAATGGGTAATAGCATACTTCTAATTCCATTGATGGTTTTTCGTTTTGTTGGTTTGGACGAGTGTGGCAAGGAAGATGGTCGTCAGTGCATACGTGGTAAGCCTGTATGATGAGGAGGCTTCACCCAATTGCTTGGTCGTTTACGGTATTTGCAAGGGTTCTCTGTTTGAAGTTTGTAACAGGATTCCCATTTGCGATTCACCAAGGTTTGGGGAAGTATTAATGATGTTCAAGCTTAAATCATGGGTTTGTCTCTTGTGTTTCATAGCCCATTCGGGCATTTGTAATTTGGACACAACTGCGGATATTTTTACTGAGTAATTTAAAATACTTGGTATTGGAATTTTATAATGGTGTTTATTGTTTATATTCCCTCTCTTCATTGTTGTGAGAATTGTGTTTTAACTGTTATATGAAGGTTGGAATATAACAGTGCCATTCTTGAGCAATGGAACTATGATAATTTCGTTGATAATTTACTCTTGAATACGGATATAGTTTCGGGTCTTATACCCTCACTGTAATTGTATGAAATGTTCAGCATTCTTTAAAAAGGGTTTTGCCTTTGTTTAATATTATAATAGTTGGTTATTTTCACTTCTATTTAGAAATGAAGGGAAAATCCCTAGCTCTCTTCGGTGTATATATATATATATATATATATATATATTGATATGTTTGGTTAAATGTTATAATGGCATCATTATTTGGTTAAACCATTTGGTTTCGATGGAGGTCGTATTAACTCGACCCTTGCTTTCTTATTGGCATACCGTGTGTATTCTAGAATGTTTATAAATTATATTTATTCTTTGTTGTGTATGGACAGACTTTTGGACAATGTTTAGTGGATTCAATAATTGGTTTGTCATTCATCCTTGGTATTTTATTTAAATGGTTTTAAACGCTTCTCAACCGGAGCTTTATGGGTTTCGATAGTTGATTTATTGTTTATGTTTGTTATTTCTTTTAAATTGTTAAATGCTCCCAGTCAAAGCTTATGAGATTTGATCTTGGGTCATTGATATTTAATTTGGGTTTTTGTAAAGGCATTCCATCCAAACCTTAACCAAATTCGATAGTGGGTGGATGAATGTTGTGATAATTTTACTGTTTATTTAAATTAGTTTTTAAGTTGTAAAAAATGTTTTCCTCTCAAGAACGTTTAACAGGCCCTCTCCCTTTCTTTAGAGGAAATGACGATTATGTTTTTGTTTTTAATTATCTTGTTGTAGCATAGATAGTATGTATATATATATATATATATATTCGATACTGGAAAATGTTAATACGAAAGCTTATCTTTAGGTTATCCTATCCTTTGTACAGGATGGTTGGAGATCTGTGATTCGTGGGTGACTTGTATATTTTACTTGGTTTAATGTGTAAAGAAATGAATCATGCACATCCTTTATATGGTTTTTGGTTTGTAAAGGGATTGGATCCCTAGTTATTGATTATATGTAATTGTTAGCTTGTTTATTAGTTTGTTTTGTTTTGATGGCATATCGATCGTTTATCAGTTTCTTTAAGTATCTTTAAGCAACGAATGTTGCATATATTTTTATATAGTAAGTTTAGTGATGTTGTAACAATGATAATACGATGAGCCTCCAAGGGACTTGATCCTTGGTCTGTGACTCTGATTAATATTTTGTTTGATGGATAAATTTATTCGATGAGGTTTTATTATTTTATTAAGGTTGTGAGCCTTTGCGAATGTTCTCTAATTGTATACTTAAGGATTTTATTTTTTTACTCGGTTTTATAAATGAGATAATTATAGGGGCACTGTGATGTAGGGTTTATAACTTCAATATTGTTTGTAAAATGGTCTGGTTACTAAATTCATTAGAAAACTAAATATTTGGTCTACAATAAACCCTAACATATATATATAAACTTTTGAAACTAGTTTAATATAAACTTGATAGGAAATTTATCCTAGAATCTATATAAGAATTAAAACTGAGATTCTAATTTAACTAATAAAACAAACCTTAAACATTTATTCAAACTGATGAAGAGTAAAATTACAAATCCTAATACAAAGCATAATCGTTATAATTACAACTTGTAATCATAATTAAAATAGCTTGGAAATGTCGAAATCTCCTACGTGCAACTATGCATCTTGTAATGGATAAAGGGCCCTGCACACTTTAACACCCAGAATTAATAAAACACTTCCTATTTATGACCTTGGGAATGATAGCCAGATAACTTTGGAAGTACCACATTCCTCCCAACCATGACCCAGAATCGTTCGTTGTTCTAATTCGGATCCCCGTGAGCTAGCTCCAACATGCAAGTGATCTAGGTCTCCTAAAGGTGAGGTTGTTGCT
>LPNX010729056.1:123213-166461 GCA_001517045.1 Pseudotsuga menziesii | reverse complement strand
TATATATATATATATATATATTATCATATACATTATATATATATACATATTATATAAATTTTACTTATTATTCTTAATATTTAATCATGCATCATATATCATAGTTTACTTATTTTGTTGCTTCCCTTAGTTTACGCTTATTTCTTTTATTAAGGCCTTAGGTAGGGTTTGGTCAGTAAACTAGGTTAGGTAGCTCTATATCCTCGTTGCATGTTGGATTACCTCATTTTCGTGGTAGTTATTCTAGTCCTTGATGAGAAGTAGATTTGAAATTTCAATTAATCAACATAAAAATAAGTATGATGAAGTTCAATGCTATTCAGAGTCTTTCCAACTCAACACATTTAATTTACAATAACCCCTGTTACTATTCAGAGATTAAGTTCAACACTATCAATTGGGATTTACACTTAGTGCAATTCCAATGCCTCTCGCTCAACACTAATACTCTGATGCACTTGTATAATACACCTAGGGATACAATGGTAAAAGATCTAATGCTCCAGAGCTTGTGCTCAACATCAATTTGCAGTGCTTCGAGGCTTATTCCCAACACTTCCAATCTTATAACTCATGTGCTCCAGAGCTTATGCTCAACACAAAATCTCATAACTCATGTGCTCCATAGATTATTCTCAACAAAAAATATCATAACTCATGTGTTTTAGGGCTTACACCCGACACATTATAGAACACAATCATGCATTCAATCTTTTGCATAATACATCACAATAATCATCTCAGTATGTATATTAGTGATAATCACATAATAATAAATCTAGTACATTAGGGCCAATGCCCAGTACCATGCAAACAGTCTTTCACATCCGGGCCTATGCCCAACGTATATAATCATATACGAGACAATAAAACATATGCATCGGCTCATTCCCAATATATCTATATAATCAACATAACTCATGTGCAGTGGGGCATACGCCCAATATATAAACATAAACATAAACATAAAAGTAACTCATATGTAGTAGGGATCATGCCCAATATAGTCAAGGAAAAAATATGGGATATTACATCCCTCCCTGCTTAGAACAACACTGTCTTGGTGTTCTAGGGACTAGAAATGAAGTCATGAAACAAGGCGGAGTAAGCCTCTTTCATGGTGGCTTCATTTTCCTATGTGGCCTTATTGGGCCCAGAGTTCTTACATTTCACTTTCATCTAGACTATGGTTCACTTCCTAACTTGTACTTCTCTTTTTTCCAAAATGTGAAGGGGCTTTGGCGTAAAATCCCCTTCAGGTTACACCTATAGCAATGACCAATCAATCACATGTTTAGTATCCTATACATATCTCTTTAATAGACATGCATGAAAAACATTATAAACCTCTATATGAGCAAGTAAAGCTAATTCATATGCCACTAGCCCTCTCTTGGCTAGTATCTCAAACGGTCCACAAAATCTCGATGTCAACTTTCCGCACCTTCCCAAGTTCAATGAGCTCCTTTTCTCTTTTAATTTTAAATAAACATGTTCGCCGATTTGGTAATATTTATCTTTTCTTTTTTTTATCCGCATAAATTTCCTAGTGGTCTTGTGTTTCTTTGATATTCTGTTGCACTTTGGTGACTAACTGTTCTAGGTATTTTAGTAAATCTAGCCCTAACATGAGCCTGTCCACCGGGTTATCCCAAGCAATCGGTGTCCTACACTTTCAACCATAAAGTACCTTGAAGAGACTCATTTTGGTGGAGGTATGGTATATGTTGTTAAATGAAAACTATGCGAGGTACAAATAATCCTCCCACTTTGTGGGATTGTTCATCATGTACATTCTAAGCATGTCATCCAAAAATATGATTTATCCGTTCTGTCTACTCATCTGTCTCTGGGTGGTAAGTGGTAAAAAAAATTAATTGTGTCTCTATGATGGTGTTATACCAAAATCCTATCACCATCATGTTATAAGATTCTTAACATACCTATTTTCCCTTAATCCCAGCACTTGGAATGGAAACTCATACCATTTTGTCAATATTTCACAAAAATGCTCAGCATAGTGCTTTCCCCTTTATCCATGAGCGGTACCTTGCTCGCACTGCCTATCCCTTGTTATCCACAAGTGGTGCCACCACATATGGCCCTTAGTCTTGTTCAGGCCTAGAAAATCGCAGGCAACAATAGCAAGGGATTCTCTCCAGTCAACGTTCCCAACTATCCCGTGACTGTTTCGTGTAGGGAATCCGTCCGATTTGCGGTCCGGCTACCGTAGTTCAAGTAACAAAAATAAAAAGGTTTTAGCAGTTGCTGCCCAGTACCGCATGTATATTTTTGTATTTTTTGACTCTAAATATGATATGCAAGTGCCTATCTAACATGAAAATTGATTGATAATGCAAGGAGTGTTCACAATGTGATGCGCAGGTTCTTACCTCTCGTCTTAGGATCTCATGCATCTAAATCACACACAACAAGAAATTAAATCTAACTACCTACCTATCCCCAGGGAGCAAGATTGTCACTTATTAATGAGTAATGTATCTTGTGCATGCATTATAAAGAGAAATTACAGATAGCTGATATTTCTTCCAAAACACATGAACAATTAAAGATATTTAAACAACCAGATAGCCAATTGCTTATGAACAACATTCATTACTCATGGTGGTAATTTTCATAAAATGAACCAGAAATCATTCAAACAAGAACATAGGTCCTAAGAGTTAGAACTATCTCATAGTTAATGGACACAAAGCTGAAAACAAAATAGTTTCTCTTCAACAAATCCATAGCATAACATTTGAACAACCCACCAAGCTTTCTCCAACAGGCAAACTGTAATTATCTATTGCAAAAGGAAATAGTTCTTCTTACAATATGTCTTCACTAATCTAACTGGGAAAAAGCCCCTTTTCTTATCTAAATCTCCTATATTTATACAAGAACAACCAAACTATTGGACTTCCTCCAACCGTTTAGTCTCCCAATTTTGTTTTCTTCTCATTGCTCATGATTCGCATAATACGTTACATTTTAGATTAAGATTAAAGAGTACTTCATAGAACTGAGACAACTTAGTAACTGACGGGCCCTTCCCCAATCTTGGGCTTCTATCGTCACCAGTTCTGCCTCGTCTTTATTTCATTTCAGAAAAACTCTATTTGTCACTCTTTGGTCAACTCTCCTCAGCTTTATCCTTCAGTTAGGTCTCCTTGCCACAGTAATCTGAGAGATCCTTTTGAGTCCATCTACACAATTTAACAACTAATTAGGAATGCATCTTTTCAGCCATAATAAAATTGATCAACATGTTGGGGCGCGCACCTTAACGGTCCTTAATTTTGGTAACTCTGCGGTTTTTGTGGAAGCTTGTAAGCAGAGTTGCGACTAAAAATAGTCTTAGGGGTGTCGGGGTTGAGTCAAATCCCTCTTTGTTGTAATTGTCCATAAATTTTGGGTGTAAGCCCATGATTTTGTAATAGTGCACTTGTATAAATAGGCACTCATGTAAATATGTCAAGGGTATCTAATGAAATGGGGATCATATGATGCGAAGAAGTTAGATCTCTTTTTGGGTTTTAAGGTCAAGTCCCAGCTGTGTGCGTGGACGACCTCTGTAGCTGTGTGCGCAGAGAGTTTTGTAAGGAAAGGAACTGCAGCTGAGTGCGCAGCTTAGAGATTGTAAGAAAGGAACTGCAGCTGAGTGCGCAGTTACACTTGAAGGACGGATCTGCTGTTGAGTGCGCAGATCAAAACTGTTGTTTTGTAAGAAGTGGAATAAAAGCGCAGTTTTGTGGACATAGCCCCTACACTGGGGGTGAACCATGTTATATCTTGTGTTGTGGTTCTTTTGGGTTGTTTCTATTATGGTTTTATTTTATGCATTGATAAGTAGGTGAATTCTAAAGTAAGATAACTGTTAAATATTACTTCGCTGTGAATTCCCAGTTAAGGGTTAAGCAAGAAAAGTCTTTTATCTAACTATGAAGCTAATTAAGTGAATATCGAAGCTCTAGTTAGTATAAATATTTGTTGTTAAGGCTAAAGGTACAGTAATATCCCTCTTCTGCTTGTAGAAACCTGGTTCTGTGGCACCCCATAGTTGTTTCGGGTGAGACTGCAACCTGTTCGCAGGTTGTTGCCGAAATGGCCAACACTGTGGGTATTTTTGTTGGTGTGAATTTAATGGTATAAAACCCGGGTCTTCCCTAAGCCCAAAAAATTCTGTTACCGGTTGAACTCAGTATCTGCTCAAGAGGGATCTATGTCATACCTGTAGGGCTATGTTTTGGAGGGCCTTAGTAAAAGAAATCGGTGACTGGATTGAAGAGACCTATTTGAAATTTGCTGAACAAGAAAATAAGGATCCTCGTCGTATCTCAGACGACTTCTTGCAAAGGTACATTTTTAGTGATATTCATGAAATTTTCTTTGGTAGTATCCACATAGAATTGCACCAGTGGTTATCCAGGTTGACAGAAAGAAAGACCAAATTCAAGGAAGATCAGTTTCCTGACTGGACCCCCACAAGAATTAACATATTGAAAAGAGTGAATAACGTGATATCATGAGCTGTTGATTTCTGGACAACGCGAACCTTTGAAGCATTTGTGATAGAATTTGCCATCGACGCAAGTACCTCTTTTAGCGAAGCTGAAAGGTAGTTCTTCAAAGGACCAAGGGGTAAGTACCTAAATTCATTTAGTCTGCAAATTAAAATGCTCTTGGCTGAGAAGGGCATATTTCTTATAGAATTAGATTGCTAGATTTATTTTTACTAACCTATGTTTGGAAGTGAAAGTAATTTTGATGAGCAAAGTGGTTTGCTGCGAAGCGGTAAAAGATACAAGAGAAACCTAGAATCCTATACCCTAGGCCAGAATACCGAGTATACGCCAGAAGACCCTGAATCCGAAGAAGCCTCTTTTGTTAGAAACCCTCCTATAACTCCGCAGTGAAGATCTGTTACCCCTGAGAACCCGTCACAGTCTGGAAGTAACCCTATCCGGAGTATTCATGTTGCAGGTCAGTCTACCCCAGTAAGTTCTCCCCCCCCCTCCCCCTCAGTCCACTATGGCCCATATGACTGATGATATCAATCTCCCAGTCTTCAAAGGAACTGGATCAGAGGATCTAGAACAGTTTTGGTTTTTATGCAAAGCTGTGTGGACTACTAAGAACATTTTGGATCAAGATATAAGAAGAGCGCAGATGGTCACTTCTTTTAGAGATCGAGCTTTGACCTGGTTTATAAAATTTTCCAGTACTCAGAACCATGTCTTGGATGATATTAAAACAACAATGATCAAAGAGTTCAAGAAGCCTAAATCAGAGTCACAGTGTATAACTGAATTGAAAGAGATTCAGCAGAGGTGAGGTGAATCAGTTTGGGACTTTGATCAGAGGTTCAAAGTTATGCTAGATCAAGTTAGTTTTACTATTGGACCAGCGCAGCATAAAGAATGGTTCATTGCAGCCTTATTACCACATATCAGAATGCCACTCATGCAACAGAAGGTTGCTGATCAGCAAGAGACTTTGGAGATTTCCATGAAACTGGAGACAGCTCCTATCGAAGATAATTCTGGCATAGCCCAAATACAAGCGCAGTTAGCAGAAATGGATTTGGAGCTGCGCGATATGAAAAAAGGGAAATCTATTTGCGAAGAGGTGTGGTGTACATGATGTAGGACAGAAGGTCATGAAAAGGAACAATGTCCTGCACTAAGAAATTACCTGAATATTGGTGTGCCAAACGCATTTAACCCTAATGTTCTATATTGTGATATTTGTAGAACAACTAGCCAGCATCGACCTGAAGACTGCTATCTGCTACAAATATATGTGCAAGTACGTAAGAATCCCTATTGCAAGTTATGTAAGTCAGTTGGACACAACGAAGAGGAATGTCGTAGCTTTCACCTTATGCGAGAGCGAACATATGATGCTTATAGGGTACAAAATGATACACAAGGCATTGATGGATATGGTTACTGTGGTAGTACATCAGGTCAAGTTACTTTTGGAGGTCATGGTCATGGTGGTATGCCTGGAAGAGGTCGAGGCCAGGTTGTGTTCTATAACTATAATCAGGAAGGACATCTAGCTAGAGACTGTCAGAACCCAACTACGACATGTCGATATTACAGAGCAGTAGATCATGTCATTGAGCAATGCCCATAGCTGATAGCCAAGATACAAGAAAGAAATAGTGCTCCTCATAATATTCAGATGATTACTTTAGAGAAAAGACTTGTCCCAGCCATTAACATTGTTACAAGGAGTGGAGCTACGACACAAGTGCAGAATAAGGAGAAACAGCCTGACGAGGCTTGGTTTCGTAAGACCCCAGAGAAAGTTCCAAACTTCGATGTGGGAAGAGAAAAAGAAACATTTATGGAAGCCAAAAAAGACTTTGTTGATCCGAGCATAGCAGTAGCACCTGCACAGCAGCATCAACAACAGTCATAGTCTCAAGAAGCTTCGACAGATAAAGTAAGTACACTGTCGACATTTTTACAAAGTTGTATGAAGCTCTTACGAAATCATAATGCTTTAAATGAGTTACAGAAAGTTATTGCTTCTTGCGAACCTCAGCGAAGCTTTGGTAAAGAAAAAACTGTCAATAGAGTTATAAGAATTGGAAGAGAAATGAGATTGCATGCTCAGATCGGAGAGTATGACATGACTGATATCATTTTAGACCTGGGATTAGAAGTAAATGTCTTAACTAAGAAGACATGGGAACAAATGGGAAAACCTACCCTTTAATGGTCCCCTATATAGTTGAGATTAGCCAATCAGCAGAAGATTGTGCCCCTAGGAAGATTCCCAAGTGTCCCAGTAGACATTGATGGAGTCAGTACCTTAGCAGATTTTGAAGTCATTGAGATTATTGATGATAGCAACCCCTATCCAGCTTTGCTAGGAATTGAATGGGAAATAGAGAATTCTGCATTAACCTTAAAAATAGGCAAATGCCTTTTGAAGGAAAAGGCTTGAGAGTCATAGTACCCTTGGAACCTTCTCAAGGAGAAAGGTACATAGAGCCAGTCAGAGATGAAGATCAGGATATTCTAGATCATATCTACAACATCACAGCTAAAGAAGAAGACTATGTTAACCCTACTCCGAAAGGTATAATGGACTGGCAGTGTGATATTTGTTGCATGACTGATTCAGATGAAGGTTTAGAGAATTGGCAGAATAGACTTTATGAAATACATGGACATCGATGTGCAAGAATTACCAAGTCTCTCAAATGGCTTGGCTCACAGACAAGAGTCTTACCTATTTTTGATGGCTTGACAGACCCTAAAGAGTTTATTGTGCAATTTTCAGAGCAGGTACCAGATTCATAGAAAATGCAGACTCTAGATTCAGTATTCAGAGCCACAGCTGCCAGATGGTGGAATGGTCATAAGAAGTATATTCAGAGTTGGGACGCTTGTCAAAAGCTTCTTTGCCTCAGATTCATGGATCAACCTCAGGAGGTGCGAAGCAGGTTTAATGGTCAGACTAGCCCTCAGGAACATTTGGAGCAGTGTTATGAAGCATGGAAGCATGTATCTCATGAAGAATGGGTACATCGGTTTGTGCACACCCTGGAACCTGTCGTGAAGAATTGGTATGCGGAGGTGGAGCTTCGCCATGGTACTGTAAGTTGGGATAGTCTTGTTGATAGTTTTGTGCTGACATTTTCTATTAATGAGGATTGTCCTTCTTTGGACGTAGCTATTAGGTTGATCCATACTAAGGTGTTTGATGATAAAGAAATAGCAGTGCACCAACCTGATTGGAAGGCACAAGAAGCTAATGCAGTAGAATGTTATAACCTTGCAATTGACGAGGATGAAGACCCACACAATATTAACATTCCTTAGTAAGAAGGACACTGCGAAGTACATGGACCAGCAGTCGAAGCACTTGAAGTGATTCAGCCCTTGAAAACAAGGCAAGTAAACATTGGATTAGAAGATAAGCCTAAGTACGCTACTATTGGATATTATTGAGATGAAGAAACGGTAAGCAAAGTGACCCAGCTTCTCCATAAGTATTAGGACCTATCTCCGACGAAGTTCTCAAAAAAGAAAGGTATCCTTGCTGTCATACGAGTGCTAAAAATCCCTTTGAAACCTGATGCGAAGCCTGTCAAACAACCCCCTTATAGGCTGAACCCTGAGTATAAAGAAAAGGTCAGGATGAAGTTAGAAAAGATGCTTGCTGCAAGAATCAGTGAGGCTATCCAAGAAATTCTGTCGTGGTATACGGATGTGTTGAAGGTCCCTATTGTGGCGAAGATGAATTTAGTGGTTGTACCAAAGAATAAAGGCGTGTCGAAGCCTAAAATGCGACCGTTGGGAAAAATCAAACTTGGAGGCGCTGGTACGTTAACTACATTAACTACCTGTAATAATGATATTTTGGGAAATCTAGCGCCGTTTAGACAAGACCTCTGTCAGATTTGGTGTCTTCAATGCACATTTATGGTAAGAATGGTCATTGGATTCGATAAGCAGTCACTCAGACCTGCAAATGTCGCATTGTGCATTTTCTTGAGCTCTACAGTTCATTCCATGTCGAATGATCGTGAAGTCCAGTAACTGTTACGAGAGTTCAGGGAGAGAGTTCCGCAGAACCTTATCAGCAATCCACCTGCATATAAAATCCCCTAGTGTTGCATCCACCTATGCAGACATGTTCAACCAAGAAGAAATTTAAGGCAGAAGTTCACTCTAAATGGAACGAAGAAAGGCACAAACCCTTAGGAAAGACTCCAAAAGATCCTGAGATGTATCCTCTTAGCTCAGCAGAATGGAGGCATGATGTTTGTCTTATGAAAAAGTACATTGGCATGTAATCACAGGCGTACCATCTGTTAAGGACCCAAAGTTATGGATGGTCAAATGTTCGTAGGACATGAACGGGAGGTAGTTCGAGGGATGGAGTCGTTGATAGATTTAGAAGGCCCAATGATTCCCATGACCATCATAAATATTGCAAAGGAAGACAGTAGCATAAGGAACATAGGTAGTCTACTAAGGATGAAAGGATGAAGGATCAAGCAAGATACGGCCATGGTAGAAGTAGCAGAAGGGATGACGATGATGATAGGAATATAAGGGAGCAGGAGGGCAGGAAAATTAAAGATGATGGTTACAGAGATGCAGATGGATACAGAACTCGACTGAGTGCAAAAGGAGCTAGCAGAGAAGGAGCAAGCAGCTGACAACATTTTACTATCTTCGCCAACAAGATTCTCCCACCAGACAAGCAGCATAGTGTCCTGGGATGGGACACTGGTGAGTCTTAGGGGCCTGTTGGGGCGCGCACCTTAATGGTCCTTAATTTTGCTAACTCCACGGTTTTTTTGGAAGCTTGTAAGTGGAGTTGTAACTCAAAATAGTCTTGGGGGTGTCGAGGTTGAGTCAAATCCCTCTTTGTTCTAATTGTCCATAAATTTCGTGTGTAAGCCCATGATTTTGTAATAGTGCACTTGTATAAATAGGCACTCATGTAAATATGTCAAGGGTATCTAATGAAATTAGGATCATATGATGCGAAGAAGTTAGATCTCTTTTTGGGTTTTAAGGTCAAGTCCCAGCTGTGTGTGTGGACGACCTCTGCAGCTGTGTGCGCAGAGGGTTTTGTAAGGAAAGGAACTGCAGCTGAGTGTGCAGCTTAGAGATTGTAAGAAAGAAACTGCAGCTGAGTGCATAGTTAGACTTGAAGGACGGATCTGTTGCTGAGTGCGTAGATCAGAACTATTGTTTTGTAAGAAGTGGAATAAAAACGCAGTTTTGTGGACGTAGCCCCTACACTGGGGGTGAACCACGTTATATCTTGTGTTGTGGTTATTTTGGGTTGTTTCTGTTATGGTTTTATTTTATGCATTGATAAGTAGGTGAATGCTAAAGTAAGATAACTATTAAATATTACTTCGCTGTGAATTCCTAGTTAAGGGTTAAGCAAGAAAAGTCTTTTATCTAACTACGAAGCTAATTAAGTGAATATCGAAGCTCTAGTTGGTATAAATATTTGTTGTTAAGGCTAAAGGTACAGTAATATCCCTCTTTTTCTTGTAAAAACCTGGTTCTGTGGCACCCCATAGCTGTTTCGGGTGAGACTGCAACCTGTTCACAGGTTGTTGCCAAAAGGGCCAACACTGTGGGTCTTTTTGCTGGTGTGAAGTTAATGGTATAAAACCTGGGTCTGACCTAAGCCCAACACAAAAAAATCAGGTCCTTTACTGTGCTTTTGCTACACAACCTTTAACCCGAAGCAAAAACCCCACTGCCACCAAGAGAAAGTTAAAAATTCACAAAAGGTGGGAAAAACCTTATCGGCAGCTTGAAACATTAAACATCAGGAAGATAGTTCAAGGAACATACGTAATGGAGAGCTTCAAACAGACAATGAGTTCCATAGGACCACTAATCCTATCGGCGTTCGAAATACTAAAAACTAAAGCATCGGGCGGGGATTCCTCTTCGGTGACTAGGGCCACATAGCATTGGGAGGTTAGTCAAGTACACAGCCGAAATGGCAGAAGATGAAAAGACTATGGACTCCGCGATGAATAAAAACTTATCGAAGAAACCAAACAAAACATCGGTGGGTGGAGTAGCTACAAAATGGATACTTAGTTTACTCGAGAGCTACAATGGTGAAAGGAAATCAAACTACCAGGGCCTCGATCAAAGTCATAAAACCTTCCGAAAATGAAAAACAAGTCAAAACACGACATCGGAGAAGTCCAAACTATCCGGCAGAACACTCATCGTCCAGCTTCCGCAATGGAGGTTCCATAAGGAAAGATGGCTCCGAAGCATTGTTTGAATGGCCTCCGAAAAATAAAAAAAACTAAACACTAAGTTCCAACAGACCTTCAACCGGGTAGCGACAAAAAACTTGCTTTACCTCTAGAACGGCGACGAAAACAATAAAAACAATTTTCGAAAGAAAGAGATCACCAATCAAATGGGTAAAGTCCAACAGTTTCAGACATGAGTAAATTTCCAAAAAGCACGAAAACAATTGTCCTCAAAATAATTCAACTTGCAGCAGTGAGAAAACAGATAGAATTCATGAATCCAAACAAAATTAGGAAATATAAACTAAAAGGAGGGTCCAAAATTTTAAAAATTTGGGAAAATAGTTGCAGCTGCAACAATTGGCGACTGTCTAGTGAACTTAGATCTCTGGATAATTTCTTCCTTAAGTAACAGACTGTTTGACAATAAAACCAATATTTTGAATTCTTCTAGATGTCTGGATTTTCCAAATGGAAAATATATGTACTTTTAATCATTGATGATAGCCCGATTTAGGAGAAGGGAAAACAAGACTTCAACATAAAGATAACTCTCTCAAGTCCAGGAAGTGAGTTTCATTTATTACTTCTGTCTTTGGGTAGCTTCCAGCTTGGGCACCACAGGATTGTAACATATGGTAAACATAAATATTCATTTGTTCCTCATTCCCATGTCGTTTCGCACTTTTGTGCTTTTGAACTTTTTTTCTTTGCATATGAGTCCTCCTGCATGCCTTTCTTTCTGAAATTTATATTCAGGCTCTTCTATCCATAGTGTCCTTTTTTGTGAGAGATATATTTAACTTTCAGCTCACGAACGGAGAAGAAACTTTGGAAATTTAGTACTCATGTGGTCCAGTACTTCCTTTCAATGCATAATGCTTTTATAGGAGTTCTTAACTCTTATTTTCCTTTTGGCTTTCAATTCTTGATATGGGATCATTTACATATAACATGATGTTTACCTGGCTCCCTTTCTGTGGATCTTTTGTTGTCACCCCCTAGGACATTTTAAATGTTTGATGAATGGAGCCTCAAAATAGTATTCTAGACCTTTTGATCCAGGTTTATTTTACAAGGATTAAGTAGGACTTCAATGTGTTCATAGCCATTCAGGAAAACTGCTAAACTAGAAGAACTTCTTTTAGATAAAACAATAGTACACAGTATTATATTAAAGGAATTTCATTACTCCGAAACTCTGACATTCTCCATGCAACCAAAAGTTTGCCTCTTGCTTATTGAAATTAGTCAGGAGCTAAACTACAACAAAATAGAAATAAAACCAATAAAAAATAAACAGCCAAAACAAAATAATTATGTACAAGACAAAAAAAACAAAACGAAAATCAGGAAAAATAAGGATTGAGAACTAAACCATTTACTGGTAAGTTCTCTTCCCACCCCTGTAGATCCTACAATTTATAGGTTGAGGGGCCAAGCTTTGCAGCAATATGGAAAGGGCCTATCCATAGCTGTTGGAATTTCATGTGTTTTCCTTTCTCATCATGGGGATGATCCCACTTGAGAACCAAGTCTCCCACCTCAAATTCTTTTGTACCATATTTATGTTTATCAAACCATCTCTTTACTACTTCTTGTTGTTGTTTAAAACATTCTCTGGCCTTGGCTCTAGACTCTTCTGCCTTCAAAAGATTGTGTATCCTCATTTGCAAAACTTCATTACTTGATCCTTTGGATTCCTGGGCGATTATGGAAGAGGGTAGCATGATGTTGGGGGGTAGAATGGCCTCTTTTCCATAAAAAAGGGTATACGGGGACACATCTAAAGTGGTCTTGGGGGTGACCCTATGAGCCCACAAAGAATTTGGTAATGTTGAGTGCCAGCTCCTCTAATTTTCTATCATCGTGTTTTTTAAAATCCTAATCAGATTCTTGTTCGTAGATTCAGCCAACCCATTTCCCTGAGGATAGTAATTTGCAGAGTAATGTAATTTAATTCCCTTTTCATGAGAAAATGCAGTTAATTCAATCAAGGAAAAGTAAGTAGCATTATAAAAAACTAAAGAAATTAGAACTCCAAACCTAGTCATAATATGATCTTGCAAGAAATCCATAACCGCATCTTTATTTACTTTACGCAATGGAATGGCTTCAACCCAATGAGTGAAGTAGTCGGTTGCTATCAGAATATATTTCTGTTGCAAAGAAGAATTTGGCTTTATCTCTCCAATGATGTCTATCCCCCACTGCTCAAAAGGTTATGTTATCATAACAGGCTTTAATGGTCCTGCCGCTTTAACTTGTCTTCCACCACATCTTTGGCAGACGTCGCACTTTCTGACATGAACACGTGCATCTTTGAATAGTGTGGGACAATAGTATCCGAATCTGATAATTTTATGAGCTGTAGTATCTCCAGAGAAATGTCCTCCAACAGGTCCATCATGTAAATCTATCATTACTCTTTTCACATCTTCTTTCTCTAAGCATCTAAGGAGAACTCCATCATAATTCTTTCTGAATAATATTCCTTCAACAATCTGATAGGAGGCTGATTTAAGACGTAATGCTCTTCTTTGCTTAGAATTCCAGTGTTCTAGTAATAATCCCATCTGAAGGTAATGAATAAGGTCTCGATACCAGGAGTCCAGAGTTGTAAAAAGGGGACATACATCCATCATATGTAACTCATCTTCGTCTTCCCAGTCCTGCTCTTCATTGTCTTTACTTTCAGCCATCAGTCTGCACAATCCTTGCCCTTTGACTATAGAAGCTAGTTTGAATTCGATGTCATACTCCTATAGGGATGTTACCCAGTTTCCTCTTCTTTCTCCTAACTCCTTCTGTACGAAAAGAGATCTCATAGCTGGGTGTGGAATGATTACCTTTGTTCGGTTCTTTAGAATGTATGGCCTAAATTGTTTCACTGCTTTGAACACTACTTACACTTGCTTATCCACAGCCGGGTAATTCAATTCATCCCCTTGCAGACCAATGCTCATAAATGATATGGGGAACTCTTCTCCCCCATCTTCCTTCTGAGTAAGCATAGCTGCTAGTGAATCATCAGATGCAAAAGTGTACAAAATAAAATCTTTCTCAAAATCTGGACTTTTGAGGGAGGGTGCATGCGCAACAGCTGTTTTGATTTTGCTAAACGCATTCTTCTCTACATTAGTCCATTTGAATTGTACACTTTGCTTCACCATTTGCTGCAAAGGTCTAACAATTTGCACGAAATCTAGCACAAACCTTCGCACAAAGTTTATTATTCCCATAAATGACTGCATGCCCTTTTTATTATGGGGTAAGGGAATTCGTTCGATGGCTTTGATATTTTCTGGGTCTATGGATATCCCCTTCTTAGAAACTGCATGACCCAACAAATTACCTTCTATAACAGCAAACACGCACTTCTTAGGGTTTAGTGAGATACCATATTTTCTGCAGCATTCAAAAATCTGCTTTAGATGGAATGTGTGTTCCTCTCTTTTCTTTGAAAATATCATGATGTAATCAAGTTATACTACAGCACTATGGCCAACCAGACCATGGAAAGCTATGTCCATAGCCCTTTGGAAAGTTGCTCCAGCATTTATGAGTCCAAAGGGAATTCTTCTGTAAGCAAAAGTTCCCCACCTAGTTCTAAACGTCATTTTAAGTCTGTCTTCTTCAGCTACTAATACTTGATTGTAGCCTGAGAATCCATATAATAAAGAGAACAGTTCAGAACCCAAAACTATTTGCAATATCTACTCCATGGGTGGGATAGGATAATTATCTTTATCCAAAGTGCGATTTAAGTTTCTGAAATCCATGCATAGCCTGATTTCTCTATATTTCTTTCTTACCGGAACCAGGTTTGAAACCCATTCCGAGTGTCTAACCTTGAAGATAATCCTAGCATCCAATAGTTTCTTGACTTCGCTCTTAGATTAAAGGTTATAATTTTGGATGCATTTTCCTCAAAGGCTGCTGATACGGCTTGATTCCATATCTAATGGGGATAACATGCTAGATAATATTGGTTTCATACGTCTTCAGATATTCATACATCCAAGCAAAAACATCTTTATATCATTTGAAAAGATTGATAAACTTATTCCTTTCATCTAGGGAACAACATTTTCCCAAACTCACGTACTTGGGCTCCATTTCAGTCCCCAAATTGATCAACTCGAACTGTAGAGATGAGCTATGAGTCTTCACATTCGCTGGTCTTCTAAATTTATTGTTTAAATCAAACATTCATTCTAAAGTCCTGAATCCTTTAGGAATTAAGTTATCGAATCTAAACTCGGCTTGATGTTCTTCATCATCAATAATGGCCCCTTTGAAAGTCTCATCATTTGTCAAGCATTCTATAATCTGCTGATCATCATCGAACACTCGTAGATTGGTTATCATGTCTGGAACTGAAGGCCTGAAAAGTAGTTCAATAGAGTACCGATAATTAGAAGGCACAAGCCTTGTAGCTAAGGTGGCTAACAAGTCAACTGCGGCATTCTTAAGTCTCGGAATCGATACAATGTTAAATGCCTCAAAATTTTTAAGTAAATCCCATACTTCACTTTGATAAGCTTTTAAATGAGGAGAAATGCAATGTATTTGATTTCGTATTTTCTTTACAATTATTTTAGAGTCCCCAAACACCTTCAGATTTTTTACCTTAAATTCAATTGCTTTCCTTATTCCCTGAACTAATGCTTCATATTCAGCTGTGTTATTTGTACATTCAAACTCTAACCTACATGCAAGAAAATGTTTGTTTTTTCCAAGGTCAATCAAGACACAGCTGGCTCCCGACCTGTCTAAAGTTTTAGATCCATCAAAGAAAAGTGTCCAAAAATTGCTAACTACTATGCAAGAATTAGCATCTACTTCTACAACTAAGTCTACTATTTTACAATTAATTTCATCATCCTGTGAAAACTGAAGGAGATCAGGCTGAGCATCTGATGTATTGCTGGCCTCTTCCGCTTGATAGTTTCCTAGTTCAAGCTCAACAAAGTAGTTTCCCAAAATAGAATCCCCTGGTTCATTTTTATCCTCGAAATGAGTAACATTGTGTTTCATGTGAGGCTCCCTCAAAACATTAATTTGGTTTGGGCTTCCTTTATATGGTAGCCACAGATGTGACCAGTCTGAGGAAAAATATCCGTTCATATTAGCCGACCAATCCCTACTTAAAACAAGCCCATAAGCTTCTGGTATGTCAACCACCACAATATCAATGAATTGGCACACCTGGTCATTCGAAGATAGACGAATGAGGACATCCTCCATTTCCCCAATTACCTTCATGCTTGTTCTATCCAACTGAACGACCCTCCAGGTGGATGGTTTAGGCTTCCCATTTATTCTCTTGCAGACCGGTAGTGGCATGACGTTAATTGAGGCCCTCGAGTCCACTAGGCAATTATGCACGTTGTGGTTCAAAATTTCAAAGGTAAGGAGAAAAGGTGGGTTCTTGCTTTTAGGCTTACCTCCTATACTTGCCTCACTAATTTCTTCTTCTTGGGGCTGATTGCTAGTAGGAATCCTCTCCTCTGATACCTCAAGTGCTTTCAATAGCTTTTCTTTCTGCTGCGGAGGATTGCACATTTCAAATAATGAGATGTTTGCCCTTACGTTTTTTGATATCCTCCACAATGTCATAGTCCATCTGATGTTCTGTGAGCTTTGATTTTGCGTTTTTTATTTTTTCTTCATTGGGTTTAGCAAACATGTTGGTATGTCTAGGATTTTGACTGGTGATGGAAAATTTTGGAATTTTATTAGTTGAGGAATTGTTCTGAAATTTCTTAACATTCTTTTGAAGCCTTTTGATCTTCGGGAGCATAAGACTATTCTCCTTAAGCAACCCCTGGCTTCTTTTTGCTACATTTATTTTCAGGATGCTCTCATTCCTCAAATCCTTTTCCTCAGTGGCATTGAACAAAGAAACACAGTCCCATAAAAACATGGTCTCATCCTCCTTCTTTTCTATTGATGTATTGCTGTCTTTCACTTCTTCATCTTTATCTTCTATTAATTTAGAATCCAACAGCTGATTCATAACCAACGTCATCGAATTTATACATTGAGGACAATTATTTTTAGAATGGGGTTCTTGGTGGAAAGTGCAAAAGTTATCCATTCCTACCTCCGTTAAATTCATAGATGCAGGGCTATGCGGAGGGGGTTGGGGTTGACTGTTGTCCTCTCTTTTCTTGTATTAAGGTTTATAGAACTTATGGGCTTCCTTGTCCTTTTCCAAGTCTATGATTCTATTAGAGATCTTTTGCATCATTTTTTCCATTCCCTCGAAATATGACAATTGCTCCTCCTTAGGCTTAGTAAATAACAAAGCTTTTCCCCAAACATTTTTTTCTCCTGACCGTTCAGGATAATCCTCAATGCTTTCTTTTTTAGCCTCTACCTTCTCTACTTCTTCATAAGTCTCTGCTAACGTAGGTTTGGCCTTCATTTTGGCAAACATGGCCAACTTAGATCCCAGAGCTGAGGTATAATATTCAATTAGGACCTTGTCTGAGGGTTTGTCAGTTTCAAAAAAATTCTTAAGATAGGCCGCAAATCTTTGGGTAAAACTATGCACCTTCTCTTTTATTTCCTTCTTTAAAGAGCATAGTCCTTTCATGAGTGTTGTGTGCGTCTTTTGGGTTGCATACTTACTTCTAAAAATCCTTTCAAAGGTATCCCAATCTGGGATAGAGTTTGTAGGCAAACTATAGAAGGAGCAAGTTGATAAGTCTACTTGAACGAGGATCGACTTAGTCGATCAGTCGACTAAGTTGATGGGCTGACTTAGTTGATCAACCGACTAAGTCGGCCGGTCGACTAAACTAAAGAGATTAATTCATCCATCTAAAGTCACATCGATTCACCGAACCGATGGGTAGTTATTTTGTAACCATCTGTAAATTGTATATATTAGGCTGTTGATCCAAATGAGAACTCAGTTCAGTTCTCTGCATTGTATGAACTCATTGTAATAATTAAATCTGTTTAATCCTATCTGTTCTTGTCTCTTGTCTCTGTTCTATATTTATATATGTTTTAGTATCTATTATTGGTAACCTTATGTGATCTGTGAGATTACAACATTGGTTCCATTGCCAGTAGTACATGACTAAAATATATGCTCACATATGATACTAGAGCAAGAGATTAAGGATTGGTGGGAACGTAAAATTGCAAACACATTCCAGAATTATGCACGAAGGAATAGATTAATAGTCGCTAAGGCAAAAGAAATATTTTTTATAGAAACGCATGAAAAGTTTGTCGAATCAGTGCCCCAACTTTTGAAGCAACTCCTGGATGAGAAATCCGGATGCAACTAAAGAACAACGGTTGCTAGAGAAACTGATCCAAGGAGGCAAAACAAATTTGTCGGAGTGGTTTGAAAAAATCACCGACGACTTCTGTGAGGAGCAAGTAGTCGAAGACAGAACTTCGGTGGAAACCGTCAAAGAGAAATTTTACATAGATTTCATCGAAATTTTTTTGTGTTCCCTACCGACCTTAGTGTTCAAATTATTGATCGAGAAAGGAGCAGGACACATTTTTGAACCTCGACCACCACTGTATGAATAGCCATCCAACACTAAATGGGAGGAGAAGCAGAGGAAGTGGGAGAAATTCATTGCAGAAAGGGAGTGGGAATACTTCCTAAGAAAATAAATCGAACTATCTGGGCTTTCTAAAAGCATCGGGTAGGAAATGGGGGGGTAGTTGGTCATGTGTTGAAGATAGAGTATAGTGGATCCTAGTTGACACAAACTAGATAATAGTCACCAGTAATGAGAAGTTGGCCAAAGAGGACCTCAATAGAATAGCTCGTACGAAAGTATGTCGGATATTCAAAAAGTAGAAAGGGATGAAAGACACCAGAGAAGGGAAGCACAATGAGAAAGGGCCTTAGAGCTGCACATAGGACAAAACCCTCGGGAGAATGACAAGGAAGAAAATATGCCAGAGTCAGGTCATGACCGATAGGAAGAGGGAATCGAGTAAGAAGCGTCCCCTAAGGAGGAAGAATTGTGGATAGAGCAGCCAGAAGCTCTCTAAATAAGATCTCCCGATGAAGGAACAACCCTTTCCCCATTGAATCTGAGTACTAGAATACAGACTATTGTCGAAGACAACCTCCGACTATGAGCTGGTGACTTCACTATATGGAGCCGACTAGGTGACGAAACAGACCCTGGAAGACACCTTATTATACGTCGACCAGTGGAAGGGAACTGGGTGACATTTCAAGCGGTATCCTCCCTCCGAAGTATCCACTTTCTCTTACCAACACATGAAGGATCCCCCCCCCCCCCCACCAAATACAGCTTTAGAAGAAATTGAACAATCAGACCTGTGAACAAATAGTTGCAGTAGACCATCGACAGTAGAAGTTGACATTAACTGAATGCAAGTCGACGAAGACTCGACAACCGACGAAAATGGAAGTTTAATCGATCATAATTCCTCAGGAACAAATACACTAATAACCCCACCACCCTCATCAAAACCCCCACCTCCACAGCCGCCCCCCTCTGAGAGCAGTGACAGTGATTCAGACATGGGTCATGGATCAGCTCACATTCCTCTTTATGAGAGAGATGAAGACCCCAGACGACATTGGTTCATTTGCGAGTCGACCTGGGAAGCCAACCAAGTTACAGATGAATATCGACAAATGGCATAGTTCACAGGAGCCTTAAGGAAAAGGGCATTGACATGGTACATGACCTTTTCGGAAAAACAAACCAGAGCGACAAAAGACGAGATTAAGGTTCAATTTTTTTCATTTTTTAAAACTCCAGACTCTAAGCACTTGGCCGCAAAGAAGCTTAAAACCACATCACAAAAGGAAGGGGAGACTGTCCACAACTGCGATAAATGTTGGAAAGACCTACTAAGCCAGCTGGATTACGTTATTGATGAACAGTTACTAATCCAATGGTTTCTTGCAGGACTATCATAGAAAGTACGCCGACACATTAGTCTGGAGACATTCAAAACATATGAGGATGCGCTAATGAAAGCTCTTAAGGTTGAGCTGGACGAGGATATACCCGCATACCCCATGGACCACAGATTGGAACAGCAGCTCAAGAATGTACAGAATTATCTAAAGGAGCTCAGCCTCAAGAATCAGGATATCTGGTGCACCAAATGCTCAACTAACGGCCATTCGAAAGATAACTATCGACAAGAGTATAGCCGACAAGACGTCCACTTTGTACAGACCAAATCCTTTTCTGACATTTTCCAAGAACACGGAGATCACTCTACAGCTGAATTCCCATTTAACATGAAGAATGATAAGGCTTCCTAGTGCACCATCTGCGAAACCAAAAGTCATAACACTGCCGACTGTCAGTTAAACCTAAAGAACCGACAGAACTATCATGTGGTATACCAAACGAATGTAGTAGCGCAACATAAACAGCAAAACAATCCAACAAATGATTAGAACAGATAAAGATACGACGGCCAGTGATATGAGTGCCGGTACGACAATCGACACCAAGGATATGGAGGAAGAGGTTGATTCCCTGGGAATCGTGACACATGACCGCGTCAACCTACCCAGTGCTTCACATGTTACAAAGAAGGTCATCGGTATGCAGACTATCCATACAAGGACAGGACTGATCTCAATTTCTATACCCACTGTGGAGTAGGCGATCACTCACTTGAGGATTGTCCTACTATGTTAGAAAAAATTAATACCAAGAAAAATGTTAATGTCTTGTCTTGTGTGCAAAAGAATGATGTAATAACCACTAAAAATCTACATATTGTAACTCAACAAGGCACAAAAACAGGACTTGATAACCCCATAATTAGTAATATTAAAGACACAAACGTTTATCCTGACCCAATGAAGGAAAAAAAAACATATAAACAAGCAACACATGTTTTTCAAAACATTGCATGACAAGAATACCTCCATAACAGTCAACCCAACACAATAAATCAACTAATCCAACTTGTTCAAATAGACAAATTAGTATCGCACTTCAATGACTTATTACACGAAATAAAAGGAACAAACCCGGAAAAACAAACCAAAAACATCTGCAGCTTGAATAAAAAAGATAAAAATGATTCCGACCAAGTTGTCGACCTGGAAATCGAAGGTTACCACGTCCGACAATTCGTACTCGATTTCAGCTCACAGGTAAATATCATGACCCGAGATACTTGGGAACAGATGGGTAGACCTCAACTTTACGAGTCAGGAATATACCTGAAACTCGCCGACCAAGGCCTAATTGAACCCATTGGAGTATGGAAAAATGCTGACACAACCATCAAATGAATCTCGACCAAGGTAGATTTTGAAATAATTGACCCAAAAGAAGGATCCAGCTCCTTCCCAGTGCTAGTCGGTCGACCTTGGGGTCGGAAGATGAAAGCATCCATATCATTGGACAAGGAACGAATCAAACTAAAAGGAAATGGTCAAAAGGTCATTGTACCCATTCATCCATCCCAAGGAGAGCCTTGGAATGAACCTATTGATGAAGAAGACGATATCAGATAACTTTACCAAATCCACAACGATGCAGACTACACAGAACCAAACATCCATGGAGATCTTAACTTAGGTAACCAAGACTCAGTTGGTTATAACTCAGATGTTGAATTATACGAATAGGAGATTGATAATTATGAAACACAAGAAAGAGGGTGCTAGACCATACAAAAATTCCAGAAAAAACCCACCCAACAGTGCTTCGTAGTATCCATTATCCCAAAAATCTTCAAAAAGAAAATCAGGGAACATCCTACCTTACAACCAACTAAACTAAATTCTACACAACTACCAAGGTATAAGGAGAGGGAATCACCAGTCGAGCATATTGAGCAAGTATCTAAAAATATTGGTAAACATGGCCGACTTCAAAGCTTAGTTGAAACGTTTACAGGTCAAGCAGCTAGATGGTGGGATACCCATCAGACGAAACTACAGACATGGACAACTGCTTTGACTCACTTTGTCGAGAGGTTCAGAGGAAAGAAATTAACCCAGCAAGCTTAGATACCTATCTTTACCCAAGGACAAAACCCAAAAGAACATATCAAAACCTGTGAAAAGGAGTGGAGAACACTGGGATACAAGGATGAGCGAGCCTGGCCACATTTGTTCCCCTCAACCCTAGCCGACTTACCCAACAAGTGGTATAATATGGAAGAAGCTAGAGGTGAAACCTTCTTATGGCATGAACTTAGGGAGAATTTTATTAACGACTTCAATTTCATATTGCAAAATGAAAATATGGTTGAGACAACAAAACAAATTAAACAATTTATCCAACCGACTGAAAAACAACCCTCCCAAGACAACAGACAGATTAAGGACTGTAACAATATACAAACATGATCAAAACCAAAGTCGACCCATTTACAATTAGAAAATGAAAACACAGAAGGCAAGAGATTCACATGGAAATCCAACCACATCGAAACAACAAAGCCCATCCGATCCATCCTGAAAATTGCAACAACAGAAAAACAAGATATTGAAAGAATGACTACAGCCAACTTCCCTGCCACATTCTCACAGTTCAAAGAAGGAAGTCAGCCAATTAATGAAGCTAAAGCACCAAAGTGGCTAGATGCCAAAACAAAAACTAAAGAAATCGACATCTCAAATGATGATCGACCAAAACTAGCAAAAATTGGTGACTATTGGAATGAACAATAGACCACAGAAATAGTAAAATTACTGAAAGAGTTCCAAGATGTCTTTGCCAAGGACTATAAAGACCTAAAAGGCTTAGTCCAAGAAATGGGCGAAATGAAAATTGATACTAAGCCTGATGTTCGACCTGTTAAGAAAAGACCTTATAAACTAGCTCACAAGTACAAGGAAATAGTCAAAAAGGAAATCGATAACATGTTAGCAGCAGGGATCATTTACCCTATCGACCAGTCAAAATGGGCAAGTCCAATGGTCGTACAGCCCAAGAAACATGACTCGACAAGGTTAAGAATTTTTGTCGACTTTCGGGAACTCAACAAAGTAACACTGACAGATCCATTCCCAACCCCTTATGCTAATGAAATCTTGAATGAAGTTGCAGGACATGAATGCTATTCATTCACAGATGGATTCTCAGGCTATAACCAAGTACCAATAGCTAAAGAGGATGAAAAGAAGACAACATTTGTGTGTGAATTTGGTTCCTTTGCTTACAGAGTTATGCCTTTTGGATTAAAGAATGCACCTGCAGTGTTTTCTCGAATTGTTGTCAAGACATTCCAAGAATACATATATAAGACCATGGAAGTATACTTCGATGACTAGAAAATATAATCCACCTTAAAAGACCACTGCAAATGGCTCAGACTTATGTTGGAGAGACGTCGACATATTCAACTCTCCTTGAACATTAAGAAATGTATATTTATGACTCCCATAGGCATACTATTAGGGCATATTGTCTGTAAAGAAGGTATCAAGGTCGACTTTGCAAAGATTAAAATTATCCTCGACTTGAAACCACCAGTAAACCCTAAACAATTCAGGGTGTTACTTGGCCATATAGGCTATTATAGAAAATTCATAAGACACTATTCAGATATGACCTATCCTCTGGAAGAACTACTAAAGGAAGATCAAGAGTTTAAATGGACAGAGGAATGCCACATCTCTTTTAAAAAATTGAAAAGAAAATTAGTCGAAGCCCCCATTCTAAAGTTTCCAAACTGGGCGATCAAATTCCATGTGCATATCGATGCATCAAGAATAGAAATAGGAGAAATCCTAACTCAACTAGGAGATGATGGGATGGATTACCATATAATTTATACCAGTCGCAAATTAAATAAGGCTGAAAGAAACTATTCGACTACAGAAAGAGAAGCCCTAGGTATGGTCTTTTCCCTCCAAAAGTATCGACATTACCTGTTAGCCAACCCCTTCACATTCTATACCGATCATCAAGCCCTGAATTACCTTATCAATAAACCACTCCATCATGG
Organism: Pseudotsuga menziesii; assembly: GCA_001517045.1. Classification (NCBI taxonomy): domain Eukaryota; kingdom Viridiplantae; phylum Streptophyta; class Pinopsida; order Pinales; family Pinaceae; genus Pseudotsuga; species Pseudotsuga menziesii. Next base: position 142,730 of record LPNX010729056.1, on the reverse strand, counting down.
GAGAATTTGTCGATGGCTACTCCTCTTCCAAGAATTTGAGTTCAAAATCGTTGTTTGACGAGGCAAGCTAAATGTCAGGCCTGACCATCTATCCCGAATAGACACAGGAGAAGAACCTCCTGGAGTCGACGATGACTTATCGGATGCACATTTATTTCACATAGAAGCAGTGCCAGAAGAACTAGAAGAAATAACTCAGTTCTTAGAAAACGATCAGGCACCAAAAGGTATGAATACCAAGAAGAAACAAATCTTAGCCATGAAGGTTGCACCATACAGCCTCATCAATGGATTTTTATAAAAAATGGGATTAAACGACATCCTCAGAAGGTGTGTACTTGAACATGAACGAGACCAAATCATGCATGAAGTACACTATGGACTTGTAGGAGGACATTTCCAAGCAGACACAACTACAAAGAAAATCCAACAGTCAGGATTCTGGTGGCTGACACTCCACAGAGATTGCAAAAGTTTTGTTAGTCAATGTGATAGATGTCAACGACTTGGTCAACCTCTGCCGAGCATAGAAATTCCCTTGATATCAATAAACCCCAGTCTCACATTCGAAATCTAGGCTATAGACTTCATAGGACCATTTTCTATCCCAGCAAAAAGATTAGGTGCAAGATATATTATCACTGCAGTAGAATACGTCACTAAATGGGCAGAAGCTAAACCCATCGATACATGTTCGAGTAAGGTAGCCACCAAATTTATCGATGAAAATATCATCACTTGATTCAGATGCCCACTAACATTTATTAGCGACCAAGGGACACACTTTGTCAATAAAACTATCAAAAATTTGACCGACCAATTCCACATCGACCACCGACAGAGTACAACATATCATCCTCAGTCAAATGGGGAAATTGAAGCTTTCAATAAAACATTAACAAAGGGTTAACCAAAATATGCAATACTGACAAGGAAGACTGGGACGAGAAAATCCCTACAGTCTTATGGGTGTACAGGACAGCCTATAAATGGTCGACCGACCAAAACCCCTTTCGACTGGTCTACAGACAAGAAGCTATAGTCCCTCTACACTTTCGACAATAGATGCCTACTATTGCAAAAATACTCCATGTTGATGTCAAACAGGGAAGGAAGGACCGACTACTTCATCTTAGTAAGCTGGAAGAGCACCAACTCATCACCATACAACACCAAGAAATTTATAAGCAACAACAGAAAGCATGGCACAACCGCAATATCAAGAATAAAAACCTAGCGGTCGATGAATTTTCTTTACTCTACAATAGTCAGATCAAAGGAAAACCTAAGAAACTCCACACATAATGGATGGGACCTTACATTGTCGATGAAATACAACCCAATGGTTCAGTTTGACTAAAGACGATGCAGGGCCTAATATTTCAGAAGCTCATAAATGGAGCCCAATTAAAACGTTACAAAAAAAAAACGACCGTAACCGGCAACCAAAATCCATAAAAAGCTAAAAATTCCAAAAATTAAAACAAAATACTCCAGACACAAAACCATGACAGGAAAAAACCACTTCGACAACCACCATCATGACCATCGACCATCTTCATCGCCTAGTCCTATCGACCATTCTTCACACTGACACCAGCCAATGACCTCGATAGTCCCATCGCACATTTATAACCTCGAGCGGTGAAAGAAATTTGCCATTAGTTCACACTCGCGTATTATAGCTGGAATGCCAAGTCTTCCATTAATACATCCATTACCACACACAACCACACCGACACCTATAAATACTGGACTGTCGAAGGTTCATTCACCGCACCCTTTACACACAGAGCACTCGAACACTTAGTCGACCAAAAACCTAGAACCCTCTAGTAAACTTGACCAAATAGACATAATGCCCCCCAAATAGACCAGAGCATCAACCAAAGCAAAAGAGATACAGGATGTGGATACACCTTTGGTCCTCAGACTAAAGAACATCAAAAACGCCAAAGTGTAAGAGGGCCCATGGCAAAAACTATGGGCTAAGATCCAAGAATGGGCCTTTGTCAACAAGAAAATGACTCAAGTAGCCGAAAAATTCTGACGCAGCACCCTCTTTGGATATGCCAATGCACCACTGATGGAAAGCTTTGGTGGGACAAAAGAAGCTGCTGTGAAATTCATTATCAGCCAATATCACAATGGTCGATTCTACTTTGACGAGCCGATCGACATTTCTGGGGATGTAATCTCCAAACTGAATGGCCTATCCAACAAAGGAGACCTTGTACTAGTCAGAATCAAGGAAGGACTGGTCAAAGAGCTTACGGGATTGTCGTCCGGGAAAAATTCCAAAGGGTTGATGATCGGGCAAATCACAACTCGAACGCCACAGATTGTGGCCAAAATCATCACAATCAGACTCACATTGGCCGATCGAGGCAGTGACCTCAAGTTGGAAATGTTGGAGGCCGTCGACACTATTTCCACTGATGGTCGAATCTACAAATGGGGAGATTATGTTGCTGACATGATCAAAACCATATGCGAGCGATGCCAAGAGACAGGAGGAATCATCAAGTTCCCCTCCCTCATCCTATGGATTGTTATGTACCACATCTGTCCAGAAGGAAGCCCAGTATTCCGAGAACAGTCAAGGTTTGACATGTATAGGTTTAAACCATTTTCCTAGAAAGGAACCCCGCATGAGCTAGAGCAAGGGAAAGTGTTTCTGGAAAACTTGTTCCAACAACTAAAGGTTCGCACAACTAGATGGAGGGTGCCTCAAAACATCCGACGAAATCTACCAGCGAACTCCCACATCTAGCTGGAACTCAACCATACCTCGGTGTGGTATATGTAGGGCGAGGCCTCTAATGCCAAAGCCCTCGACTACTACTCGACAGTCGACCAAATCTTCCGAGAATTGTCTCGACAGGCTAAGAAAAAAATATCAGTGCCTGAAGCAGTGAAAAATATTGACTTCTCAATCGAGGAGCCACTCACTGACCAAGAGAAAGAGGAAGACTATGAGCTCAACCTCTACATCAGCACATTTGTGTCAGAGGACACACCGGTCGAATCCACTGATCGGATACAAATAACAATCAAATTGCCGACTGCAAAGGCACCCGACCCATAGCTGCCAAAACCAAAGCCACAACCACAGCAGCAAACAACTCCTTTGGCTCCAGCAAGTGTCGCCCTGACTCAGGAACCAATGGGTGAAATTGAGCTTGACAACCCTGAGTACACTCTATCAAGAGGCATCATTCAGAAACTTTCCAATGAGATAGCAGTAGCAAGGAAGAAAATCAAAGCGCAAAAAGAACAACAAGGCAAAGGTAAGCGCAAACTTATCATTGCCGACTCGTCCGATGATGAAGAAGAACTAGCAGCTATGGCCCTTGACATTATAGAGGATGCCGCTGTAAATAAAGTTCCAGTTGAAACTCAGTTCCAGTGGTTTGTGGAAGTAGGGGCCCCCGAAGGTCAACCAAAGAAGGAAAAAACAACGACGACGCCTGAAAACATTGTCGATCTTGTGTCGACCCCTCCACCTCCATCGCCGACAAAAAAAGTCGAAGAGCAAGCACCGGCACAAAAGTCAGTCAGCCCCCTTGAATTATACAAAAGCGCAATCCCAAAGATGGTAAAAGAAAAAGTTGATAAAGACACCAACCTAAAAACCTTCTTCGAGACATTGTCGGCGTTGTTTCAGTCAGCCCAGAAAATTACCACCCAGGCTCCCATGTACACAGCTAGCAGAACACAACCCACAGTATTCACACACATCGTGTCGACCTTCACCGGAAAATCTGACCAAGAAGGCAACGTGATTGGACAAGGGCAGTCTACTATCGAGCCGACCGACCCCAAACCCCAAGCTGACTTACCAACCACTACACCTCCGGAAGCAGACATACCTTCTGACGTAAGTCCACACCGTACTTCCCCCAAACCCATCACCCCCTCCATCACCACCACCACCCCCTGATTCATAGATAGACCTATCCTAACCAACTACATCCACACAGCTGGAAGTGGTCATACCACCTCCCCATCCAAAAAAACCCTCGACTTCCATCCCGCAAAACAAAGGCCCCACCACAACTGTTGTAGGCACACAGGAGACAGAATAAAAAAAGCACAAAAAGAGGAAGGAGCATCATGGAAAGACTACCAGACTTCGGATTAGCTTGAAGGATGCAAGCTCCTTGACCAACATAGATGTGGGACAACTCCTCAAAACTATAGCCAAAGAAGCCAAGACAAGGACTGAGCGTAGAACTAAAGAGCTCACAGACAAAAATATAGAACATCTTGAGTTTCTCGACAAATGCGGGACTTTAGCTCAGTCTGTCATACCATGCCCCATAGAAGTTGACAATGATATACCACTTGAAAGAGCATACCAGCAATTTGAGAGCATGGTGTCAACCATCCAGGTGCGCCTCCAGGAAACCAAGGAGGAACAAAAAGAGGAGACTGCCAGACTGCTACTAGCACAACACACTGCATTCTCCGAAGCATATAAAGTACTATAGGACCATATGGAGGAGTCTGTCATTATCGAAGAAGTATTAAGAGATTAGCCTACTCACTATGGGCAAGTTTATCAATAGACACGACAGAATCGGCAAGGGATTTTGTCTTTGGAGAGTAGGAAGACCACGGAGGCAGCACTTAGGCCAACAATAGAAGAGTAGATAGTACTCGAAACCAACAAACTGCAGAAACTGGAACGAGAAGCACATCAATGGGTGCAACAAGCTCTTCCCAACTTAGATAAATTTGACATCATCTGCCCATAGATGAAATGACTCATCGACACAGCAAAAGAGTAGAACTAGTTCTTGGGCCCCAACATGGAAAAGATTGCAGAAGTCCCCACCTCAGAGAAGATGTCGGTGCTATCAAGCTTAACCACATTAACCATCGACATCCAGAAAGCTTTGTAGAGTTGGACAGACTTCCAACATCACCTCGCCATCATAGATCCAGCCATTGTTGAGGTCTGTGTGCAGAAAAGACCAACCATCTGTCTTCACAGCCTGCCACAATAAAAATCTTGAAGACCAAACAAACAAATTTTGTACCTCCCTATTTCTTCGAGATGAAGAAACGTTTTGTTCATGGGGGAGATGTAGAAGGAGCAAGTCGATAAGTCAACTTGAACGAGGAATGACTTATTCAATCAGTCGACTAAGTCGATGGGCCGACTTAGTTGATCAGCCGACTAAGTTGGTCAGCTGACTAAACTAAAGAGATTAAGTCGGCCATCTAAAGTCATGTCGGTTCACCGAACCGACGGGTAGTTATTTTGTAACCGTCTGTAAATTGTATATATTAGGTTGTTGAGCGAAACGAGAACTCAATTCAGTTCTCTACATTGTATGAACTCATTGCAATAATATAATCTGTTTAATCCTATCTGTTCTTGTCTCTTGTCTCTTGTCTCTATTCTATATTTATATATGTTTTAGTATCTATTATTGGTAACCTTATGTGATCTGTGAGATTACAACACAAACCAAAATACCATGATGCTGCTACGCCTTTAAGAGTGTGTGGGAAAAGTCTACAAACTACATCTTCATGATCCCCAGCTCTTAATCCTTCTATTTCCAAATAAAAACTTTGTAAATGGTCATCAACTAGCATCTTCTCATTTGGATCAAACTTAGGCAGCATCTTCTCAAAGGCTTGAGGCAAGTCGTGCAATGGAGGTGTTAAGTTCAAAGGTGACCTGGCTTTCCAAGCAGGTGGTGGATTAGGTGGGTTGGGCGGTTGATTAGCGTTTACGCCTACCATGAGTCTGGGTGGAGAGTGAGGGGGTGAATGAACAAGAGTACAGGTCGGTGAATAGTAAGGTGTCTCTGGGCCCACTTGATTTAAAGGCTGAACCACCTCCTGTAAGGCTGTTTCTACAAGTTCTTCCAAATATCCAACTAGCACTGAGTCTTCCAGTATGGGACAGGCCCTCTTTTTATATTCTCTTCTGGGAAAATCAGGGATAATTGGTAATCCTCCAATCTTTTTCACATATTCCCTGGTGTGTCTTCTCAGATCATTTATCACTTGGTTGTCCATAGCAAATAGATGTTCCCTATTTTCATGAGTATTTGGATTAGGACAGAAACTATTTTCGCAATTATCACTGGTGGGGTTATTTCGAGAAAACTGGTTTCCTCGGCCAGCCATGCACTGGTGGCCCTCCTTCTAGCACTAGAAACTGTTGAGGCCTAGAAAATCCTAGGCAACAACAACAAGGGATTCTCCCTAGTCAACGTTCCAACTAACGCATGACTGTTTGGTGTAGGGAATCCATCCAGTTTGTGGTCCGGCTATCATAGGTCAAGTAACAAAAATAAAAAGGTTTTACCGGTTGCGGCCCAGTCCACCATGTATATTTTTGTATTTTTTGACTCTAAATATGATATGTAAGTGCCTATCTAACATGCAGATTGATTGAGAATGCAAGGAGTGTTTACAATGTGATGCGCAGGTTCTTACCTCTCGTCTTAGGCTCTCATGCATCTAAATCACACACAACAAGAAATTAAATCTAACTACCTACCTATCCCCAGGGAGCAAGATTGTCACTTATTAATGAGTAATGTATCTTGTGCATGCATTATAAAGAGAAATTATAGATAGCTGATATTTCTTCCAAAACACATGAACAATTAAAGATATTTAAACAACCAGATAGCCAATTTCTTATGAACAACATTCATTACTCATGGTGGTAATTTTCATAAAATGAACCAGAAATCATTCAAACAAGAACATAGGTCCTAAGAGTTAGAACGATCTCACAGTTAATGGACACAAAGCTAAAAACAAAATAGTTCATCTTCAACAAATCCATAGCATAACATTTGAACATCCCACCAAGCTTTCTCCAACAGGCAAACTGTAATTATCTATTGAAAAAGGAAATAGTTCTTCTTACACTATGTCTTCACTAATCTAACTGGGAAAAAGACCCTTTTCTTATCTAAATATCCTATATTTATACAAGAACAACCAAACTGATGGGCTGCCCATGAATGACTCTTGGGCTTCCTCCAACCATTTATTCTCCCAATTTTGTTTTCTTATCAGTGCTCATCATTCGCATAATACGTTACATTTCGGATTAAGATTAACGAGTGCTTCATAGAACCGGGCCAACTTAGTAACTGACGGGCCCTTCCCCGAGCCTGGGCTTCTATTGTCACTGGTTCTGCCTTGTCTTTATTTGATTTCAGAAAAACTCTATTTGTCACTCTTCGGTCAACTCTCCTCAGCTTTATCCTTCAGTTAGGTCTCTGTAGAAGGAGCAAGTCGATGAAGTCGACTTGAACGAAGACCGACTTAGTCGATCAGCCGACTAAGTCAATGGTCCGACCAAGTTGAACAGCCGACTAAACTAGTTAATTAAGTCGGCTAACTAACAGTCGTGTCGGTTCACCGAACCGACAGGTAGTTATGTTGTAACTGTTTCCAAATTGTATATATTAGGCTGTTGATCCAAGCAAAGAACTCAGTTCAGTTCTGTGCCTTGTATGAACTCATTGTGATAATATAATCTATTCCTTTCTATCTATTCTTATTTCTTGTCTCTGTTTATATTTATGTATGTTTTAGTATGTATTATTGGTAACCTTATGTGATCTGTGAGATTACAGCATTGGTTCCATTTCCGGTAGTACATGCCTAAGATATATGCTCACATATGATACCAGAGTAGGAGATCAAGGACTGTTGGAACCGTAAAGTTGTGAACTACTTGCAAAATTACGTATGACGAAACAGATTAACAGTCGCTGAAGCTAAGGCAAGATTTTGCTCACCGAGATGCATGAGAAGTTTTTTGAATCAGTGCCACAACTGTTGAAGCAGCTTTTGGATGAGAAGACCGGACGTGACTAAAGAATAGCAGTTTCTAGATAAACTATTCTGAGGAGGACGAACAAATATGTCGTAGTGGTTTGAGAAAATCACCGACGACTTCTGTGAGGAGCGAGCGATCGAAGACAGGACGTCAGTGGAAACTGTCAAAGCACAATTTTACACAGATTTCATCGACCAATTCTTGTGCACCTTACCGACCTTGTTGTTCAAATTCCTGATAGAGAAAGGAGCAGGTCACATCGTCGAATCTAGACCACGACTGTGCAAACAGCCACCAAACACCAACTGGGCAGAAAAGCAGAGGAAGCGGGAGAAATTTATTGCAGAAAGGGAGTGGGAATACTTCCTGAGCAAGTGATTCGAACTATCCAGGCTTTCTAAAAAGTGTCGGGTAGGCTATGGGGGGGTAGCTGGTCATGTGTCGAAGGTAGAGTATAGTGGATCCAGGTCGACCTAAAAGTCAATAAGTGGCACCAGTAATGAAAAGTTGACTGAAGGGAAATCGACGGTATAGTATTGTAGGACAGTATGTCGGACATTAAGAAAATTGAAAGGGATGAAAGACAACAGCGAAGGGAAGCCATACGAGAAAGAGCAGCAGAGCTGCAGCAAAGACAAAACCCTGGGGAGACCGACCGGGACGAGATTCCACCAGAGTCGGGTCATGACCGACACGGAGAGGGCATAGAAGAGGACGCGGCCCTTAAGGAAGACGAAGTGTGGATAGAGCAGCCTGAAGCTCTCCAAATAACTATCCCTGACCAAGGAGTAACCCTTTCCCCAGTAAATCTGCGTACCACAATACAGACTATTATTGAAGACGACCTCCGATTGCGAGCTGGTGACATTACTATCTGGAGCCGACTAGGTGACGAACCATTCCCGGGCCGACATCTTGTTATACACTGACCACTCGAAGGGAATTGGGTGACCTTTCAAATGGCACCATCCTTTCGGAGTATCCACTTGCTCTTACTGACACATGAAGGAGCACCCCCCCTGCCACATACAGCTTTTGAAGAAATCAAAGAGTCAGACCTGAGCTCGCAAAGTTCCAGTGGACCATCGACAATACAAATCCACAACAATCCACTGTACGACGCAAAATCGACCACCGAAGGAGGTACAAGTTTCGTCGACCAAAACTCCTCAGGCTCGACAATATCAATGACCCCACCTCTTTCACCACCACCCACACCCCCACCCCCACCGTCGTCGGATAGCAGTGACAGTGACTCAGACATGGGTCATGGAACTTCCCACATTCCTCTATACGAGGGGAATGAAGACCCCAGATGGCATTGGTTCGTCTGTGAGTCCATCTGGAATGAAAACCAGGTGAAGGATGAAGACAGACAGATGGCTCAGTTCGCAGGAGCCTTACGGAAAAGGGCTATGACCTGGTACATGACATTTTCAGAAAGGCAACCCAGAGCAATGAAAGCTGAAATTAAAGCACAGTTCTTATCCTTTTTCAAGACCCCAGACACTAAGCACCTGGCTGCCAAAAAGCTCAAGACAACGCAGCAAAAGCCAAGGGAAACTGTCCGCGATTATGACAAATGATGGAAAGACCTATTGAGTCAATTAGATTATGTTATTGATGAACAATTGCTAATTAAATGGTTTCTTGTAGGCTTATCACAAAAAATTCGCCGACACATCAGTCTGGAAACCTTCAAGACCTATGAAGATGCGCTGACTAAAGCTCTGCAGGAGGAAATGGATGAAGATATACCTACCTATCCAACAGACCATAGGATAGAAGAAAAACTGGAAAGTGTGCAGAAGTCCTTGAAAGAATTGTCCCTCAAAAATCAAGAAATCTGGTGTACGAAATGTTCGACGGCTGGACATTCGCAAGATAATTGTCGATCTGAATATAGCCGACAAGACGTCCGATTGGTGTAAACCAAAGTATTTTCCAACATTTTCCAGGAGCATGGTGAGCATTCTACGAAAGAGTGTCCATTCAACATGAAGAATGCCAAAGCTTCCTGGTGTGCCATCTGTGAGACAAAGAGTCACAATACGGCCAACTATCAACTAAACCTAAAAAACAGACATAACTATCAGGCCGTCTACCAAACAAATGCAGTGGCGCAGAGCAATGAGCAAAATAATACCAACAACTAGAACGGGCAAGGACACGACGACCGACAATATGAACGTCGATACGACAATCGATGACAAAGATATGAAGGAAGAGGTCGATTCATCGGGAATCGTGATATATGAACTCGTCGACCCACACAATGCTTCATATGCTATAAAGAAGGGCACCGATGTGCAGACTGTCTGTACAAGGACAGAATTGACCTTAAATTCTGTACGCATTGTGGGGTAGGCGATCACTCTTTGGAGGATTGTCCTACTATGTTAGAAAAGATAAATAATAAGAAGAATGTTAATGTCTTGTCTTGTGTACAAAAGCATGATATATTAACCACTAAAAATCTGCATATTGTCACTCGCCAAGGCACAAAAACAGGGCCTGATAACCCCCAACTTAGTAGAATTAAAAACACAAAGGGTTATCCGGATCCTTTGAAAGAAAAACAAACTTATCAAGACGCCACACATATCTTTCAAGACATTGCACAGCAAGAAGACAGTATTACCAGTCGACTTAGCACGATACAGCAATTAACTCATCTCATCCAAACAGACAACTCAGTTGCCCAATTCATTGACTTATTGCACACACTAAAAGACACCACAAGGGAAAAACAAACTAAAAACATTTGTAGCTTCAACCAAAAGGATAAAAACGATGTCGACCCACTTGTCGACTTGGAAATCGAAGGATACCATGTCCGACAGGTAGTGCTCGATTTCGGGTCTCAAGTAAATATTATGACCAAGCATACAAGGGAACACATGGGTAAACCTCAACTCTATGAGTCAGGCATCTATATAAAACTAGCCGACCAAGGTCTCATTGAACCCATTGGGGTTTGGAGAGATGTCGACACAACCATTAAGGGAATCTTGACCAAGGTTGATTTTGAAATTATGGACCCGAAGGAAGGTCATTAGAGGAATTTTGGGGTCTAAAATGGGCCTCCTAAGGAAAATAATAAAATAATAGTTAAAATAATAAAATAATATTGATAAATTTTGGAGGAAGAAAGAAAAAAACTACTTTTTGTGTTCGTATTTTCGACATATCTCCCTGTGTTTTTACTCAAATTTTGATCGGGAGAGCTCGTTGATGTGGAATTTGATTCCGCATCCAAGGAGTACCCACACTGCATAATTTTGACAGACCCCGCTACCCCAAAAACAAGAAATACCTGAAAAAATGTGATGATGACATCATCATCACATTTTTTTCAGGTATTTCTTGTTTTTGGGGTAGCGGGGTCCATCAAAATTATGCAGTGTGGGTACTCGTTGGATGCGGAATCAAATTCCGCATCCAACGAGCTCTCTTGATCGAAATTTGAGTAAAAACACAATGAGATATGCCGAAAATACGAACAAAAAAAGTAGTTTTTTTTAATGACAAATATGTCAATTCAACCATTATGGTTGAATTATTTTATTGAAATTCTATTGGTTCTTGAATTCCAACTCACAAAAACTTATTTTGGCACGTTTTCTTATAAGGCCCATTTTAGACCCCAAATTTCCTCTAATGTTCTAGCTCTTTCCCAGCCCTAGTAGGTCGCCCTTGGGGACGAAAGATGAAAGCATCTATATCCCTAGACAAGGAAAGAATCAAACTTATAGGGAATGGTCACAAGGTCATTATACCCATTAATCCTTCCCAAGGACAACCTTGGACTGAACCAATTGATGAGGAAGTAGATGTTAGACAACTCTACCAGATCCACAACAATCTGGACTATACAGAACCAAACGCCCAAGGGGAAATTTACTTAGGTAACCCAGACTCAGTTGGCTATAATTCAGATGCTGAATTATATGACTGGGAGATGGAAAATTATGAAACACAAGCAAGAGGGTGCTGGACTATACAAAAAGTACAAAAAAACCCACCCGACAGTGCTTTGTAGTCTCCATTATCCCTAAGCTCTTTGAAAAGAAACTCAGAGAACGCCCTACCTTACAACCGACCAACGTAAATACCCCACAAACACCAAGGTATAAGGAAAGGGAATCCCTAGTCCTACATGTCGAGCAAGTATCTAAAAACATTGGAGAACATGGCCGACTTCAAAGTTTAGTGGAAACATTCACAGGTCAAGCCGCTAGATGGTGGGATACCCATCAGTCAAAACTGCAGACCTGGACCACTGCTTCAACTTACTTTGTTGAATGGTTTGGAGGGAAAAAGTTAACACAGTAAACCCAAATCCCTATCTTCACACAGGGCCAAAACTAAGAAGACCACATTAGGACTTGTGAAAAAGAGTGGAGAAGACTTGGACATAAGGATGAAAGAGCCTGGCCACACTTGTTCCCATCAACCCTTGACGACTTACCTAGTAAGTGGTATAAGATGGAAGAAGCTAGGGGAGAAACCTTCTTCTGGCATGAACTAAAGGAAAATTTCATTAAAGACTTTAAGTTCGAACCTCAAAATAAACACTTAGCCACACCAACAACACAAATCCAACAATTTCTCCAACCGACTGAAAAACTACCCTATCAAAACCATCGCCAGATCTAGAACTGTAACATCATCTACACCGGATCAAAAGTCGAGCCGACCCGGTTACAGTTAGAAAATGAACAAACAGAAGGCAAGAGCTTTAGGTGGAAAGCCAACCACACTGAAACTACAAAACCTATCTATTCAATTCTAAGGGTCGCGACCAACGACAAACCAGACATCGACAAAATGACTACAGCCGACTTCCCTGCTACGTTTTCACAATTCACAGAAGGAAGTTGACCGATCAACGAAGCAAAAGCACCGGAGTGGTTAGATGCAAAGGTGAAAACTAAGGAGGTCGACATTTCAAATGACGACCGTCCCAAAATCGCAAAGATTGGTGACTATTGGAGTGAACAACAGACCGCCGAAATAGTGACCTTACTTAAAGAATTCCAGGATGTATTTGCCAGAGATTATCAAGACCTCAAAGGGTTAGTTCAGGAAATGGGTGAAATGAAAATAGATACGAAACCTGATGTCCGACCTGTAAAGAAAATACCTTATAAATTAGCTCACAAGTATAAGGAGATAGTTAAGAAGGAAATAGATAACATGTTAGCAGCAGGGATCATCTACCCTATAGACCAGTCAGAATGGGCAAGCCCCATGGTCGTTCAGCTTAAGAAACATGATCCGACTAGGTTAAGAATTTGTGTCGACTTTAGGGAGCTCAACAAAGTCACACTCATAGATCCATTCCCCACCCCCTATGCTGATGAAATCTTGAATGAAGTTACAGGACATGAATGTTACTCTTTTACAGATGGATTTTCTGGATATCATCAAGTACCAATAGCCAAATAGGATCAAAAGAAAACAACATTTGTATGTGAATTTGGGTCCTTTGCATACAGAGTTATGCCTTTTGGGTTGAAGAATGCACCTACAGTATTCTCACGAATAGTGGTCAAAACATTCCAAGAGTATATCTATAAGACCATGGCCGTATACTTCGACGACTGGACCATATATTCCACCCTCAAGGACCACTGCACATGGCTCTGACTTATGCTGGAGAGATGTCGACAGATACAACTCTCCTTAAATATTAAGAAATGTACTTTTATGACTCCTATTGGCATACTCTTAGGGCATATTGTCTGCAAAGACGGTATAAAGGTCGACTTTGCCAAAATCAAAGTCATCCTCGACCTAAAACCCCCAATAAACCCTAAACGGGTTCGGGTACTATTGGGCCATACATGATACTATAGGAAATTCATCAGGAACTATTCCGATATGACTTACCCTCTGGAAGAATTACTAAAAGACGACCAAGACTTTAAGTGGACAGAAGAATGTCAAATATCCTTTGATAAATTAAAAAGAAAACTAGTCGAAGCCCCCATACTTAAATTTCTAAACTGGTCGACCAAATTTCATGTGCATATTGATGCGTCAGGCATTGCAATTGGAGCCATCCTTACTCAACCAGGGGATGATGGGATGGACTACCCTATCGTATACAGCAATTGCAAATTAAATAAAGCTGAACGGAACTACTCGACCACTGAACGAGAAGCCCTAGGTATGGTCTTTTCTCTCCAGAAGTATCGACATTACCTATTGGCCAACCCTTTCATATTTTATACCAACCATCAAGCTTTAAAATACCTTGTTAATAAACCCCTTCATCATGGGAGAATTTGTCAATGGTTACTCCTGTTTCAAGAATTTGAGTTTGAAGTAGTGGTCCGACCAGGAAAGCTAAATGTCGGACCCGACCACCTATCCCATATCGACATAGGGGAGGAACCGAATGGAATAGACGATGACCTGCCAGATGCCCACTTATTTCATATAGAAGCAGTTCCAGAAGAACTAGAGGAAATTGCCCAGTTCCTAGAGACAGGCTAGGCACCAGAAGGTCTGAACACCAAGAAAAAACAAATCTTAGCTAAGAAGGTTTCCCCTTACAGCCTCATCAATGGATTTCTATACAAAATGGGGTTAGGTGACATTCTCAAACGATGTGTACTCGACCATGAATGAGACCAGATCATGCACGAAGCACACTATGTACCTGCAGGAGGACATTTCCAAGCAGACACAACTGCCAAGAAAATCCAACAGTCAGGACTATGGTGGTCGACACTCCACAGAGATTGCAAAAACTTTGTTAGTCGATGTGACAGATGCCAACGACTTGGTCGACCTCTACCAAGCACATAAATTTCCTTGATATCCGTAAACCCTAGTCTCACATTTGAAATCTGGGATATAGACTTCATAGGACCATTCCCTATACCAGCAAGACGATCAGGTGCCAGATATATCATCGTTGCAGTGGAGTATGTTACTAAATGGGCAGAAGCTGAACCTGTCGATACATGTTCAAGTGAGGTCGCAGCTAAATTTATATATGAAAACATCATCACCCGCTTTGGATGTCCCCTGACATTGATCAGTGACCAAGGAACCCACTTCATTAACAAAACCATCGAACATCTAACCGACCACTTTCATATCGACCATCGATGAAGTACAACATATCACCCTCAGTCGAATGGTGCAATAGAAGCTTTCAATAAAACATTAATGAAAGGGTTGACTAAAATATGCAGTACCGACAAAGATGATTGGGATGAGAAAATCCCTGCAGTCTTATGGGCATACAGGACAGCCTATAAGTGGTCGACCGACCAAACTCCCTTTCGACTAGTTTATGGACAAGAAGCAGTCGTCCCCCTACATTTTCGACAACAGACCCCTATTGTAGCTCAGCTACTACATGTCGATGTCGAACATGCAAGACAGGATCAATTATTTCAACTAAGTAAGCTGGAAGAACACAGACTTATGGCCATCCAACACCAGGAGATTCAAAAACAAAAACAGAAAGCCTGGCATGACCGTAACATCAAGAATAAAAACTTGTCAGTCGATGACCTTGCTTTATTGTATAACAGTCGAGTCAAGGGAAAACATAAGAAATTACACACAGAATGGATGGGACCTTACGTTGTCAAAGATATACATCCCAACGGTTCAGTCTGACTGAAAACGTTACAGGGCCTAGTATTTCGGAAGCTCGTTAATGGAGCCTAACTCAAACGTTACAGAAACTGAAAAAAAAAATAATCAAATAACGACCTTAACCGTCACCAAAACCTATAAAAAAGACAGAAAAATTCCAAAAACAAAATCCTACATCCGACAACAAACCATGACAGCAACTCACTACCTCGACCACCAACATCACTACCATCGACCATCTTCGTCGACCAGTTAGGCTGACCGTTTTCACTTACGACACCGACCATCGACCTCGAAGGTCCCATCACGCATTGATGGCCTCGAGCGCCGAAACAAATACTCCATTAAGTCACACTCGAGTATTGCAGCTGGACTGTCAAGTCCGCCATTACTACACCCATTCCGACACTCAACCCCATCCACGCCTATAAATAATGGACCACCGAAGGTTCATTCACCACACCCATTTCCATCTGAGCACCTGCAATCTCAGTCGACCAAAACACAAGAATCCTATCAAAAATCTGACCAGTTTGACACAATGGCACCAAAACTAACTAGAGCTGCGGCCAAGGCAAAGGAGTTGCAAGCTGAGGACACCCCCTTGCTCAACCAACTCAAGAACATAAAAAATGTGAAGGTCCAGGAGGGCCCATTTCAGAAAATCTGGCAAGAGATCCAAGAGTGGGCCTTTGTCGACAACCGAATGACACAGGCTGTTGAGAAAGTCTGGAAAAGCAACATTTTCTAGTACCCTAACGCACCATTGATGGCCAGCTTCGGTGGGATGAAGGAGGCAGTGGTCAAATTTATCATCAGTCGTTACCACAATGGCCAGTTTTATTTCGAACAACCGATAGACATCACCGGGGAGGTGATCTCCAAGCTTATAGGTCTGTCAAACCAAGGCAATCCGGTACCTATCAGCATCAAAGAAGGGTTGGTCCAAGAACTTACGGGCACACCCACTGGGAAAAACTCGAAGTGCTTGATGATAGGTCAAATTGCGACAAGGACGCCACAAATTGTGGCGAAAATCATCGCAGTTACCCTCACATTGGCCGGTCGAAGCAGTGACCTTAAACTGGAGATGTTGGAGGCTGTAGACATGATCACCATAGATGGTTGAGTCTACCGATGGGGAGACTATGTCACCGACCTAGTCAAAACCATATGCGAGCGCTGCCAAGAGGTCGGATGTATCATCAAATTCCCATCCCTTATCCTCTGGATTGTTATGTATCACATATGTCCGGAAGGTAGTCCAGTCTTCCGGGAGTCAACCAGGTTTGAAATGCACAGCTTCAAACCTTTCTCCCAAAAAGGCACCCTACATGAGCTGGCCCAGGGGAAAGTCTTTCTAGAAAACTAGTTCCAGCAATTGAAGGTCCGCACAACGAGGTGGAGGGTGCCCAAAAACATCCGATGGAACCTCCCTGCTAAGTCTCACATCCAGTTGGAACTGGACCATACCTCAGTATGGTATATGTGAGGTCAGGACCCTAAAGCATAGGACCTCGACTACTACCCCACGGTCGACCATATTTTTCGAGAGTTGACCCGACAGGCAAAGACGAAGATACCAGTTCCAGAGGCTGCCAAACAGGTCGACTTCTCCATCGTTGAGCCGTTGACCGACCAGGAGAAGGAGGAGGACTACGAACTTAATATATACATCAGCACATTTGTGTTGGAGGATACCCTGACCGTGCCCACTAGTCAGGTACACATCACTGTTAAACCCACGACTTCCAAGGTAGTCGACCCCCAGCCCACAGTACTACAGACAACTCCACCAGCTCCAGCACTGGCCCAAGCAACAGTCGACCCAACTCAGCTATCCACAGGTGAAGTCGACGAATCCGATCCTGAGTATGCTTTATCTAAGAGCATCATTAAGAAACTGGCTAAGGAGATAGCTGTCGCAAGGAAAAATCTCAAAGCCCAAAAATTACAACAAGGTAGGGGTAAGCACAAGCTTATCTTGGCCGAATCGTCTGATGATGAGGAGGAACTCGCAACCGCGGCCGTCGACATTGTTGAGGATGCCCGTTCTAATAAAGTGTTAGTCGAAGCTCAGTTTCAACGGTACCTCAACGCAGGCGCTCTAGAGGGTCGGCCAAAGAAAGAAAAAACCAGCCCGACACATGAAAATGTGGCCGACCTCGTGTCGACACCTCCCCCCCATCTCCGACCACCATAGTTGAAGAACAAGCACAAGTCCAGTAGGCCGATATTCCCCTGGAGGAATTTCAACACGCCATCCCGGAGGCACTCAGAGCCAGGGTCGACAAGGACACTGAGCTTAAAGCCTTCTTCGTGACACTTATTGCACTGTTCCAGTCGGCACAGAAAATACGGACAACGGCTCCTCTCAAAGAAAACAAACAGATCTATGCCCAAGAAATAATGACATTTACCAGGATCGACAACGGAGGCGACGTGATTGGAGACATCCATTCTATCACAGAGCAAATCGACACCGACGCCCATGATGACCTACCCACTACACCTTTGGAAGTAGGTATCTCTTTTGACCAAAGCCCACCACACAGTCCTGTCACCCTTGCAACCGCTGACCATTCCCCCACCCCGTCCCCAACACCACCATCATCACAACCTCCTTCACCACCACCACCTCCGCCACCCCTTGATACACAGCCAAAGCCACCGTTATCTTCACAACCAGAAGCCAACATCCCACCTCCTCAAACAGAAAAACCCCCATCTCCCATTCCCCCTCCTCAAAAAGAAACACAACCATCTTCTATACCACCTAACCAACCAGAACAACCTTTGACCTCCAATCCATCAACTATAGACCCAACTTCCACTACTGCAGGTACCCATGAGCAAGCAACAGACAACCAGCAGCAGAAGAAACAGCATCGTCCCAAACCCTCCACCGTACGGATAAGCTTAAAAGATGCCAGTTCATTGACCGACACAGAGGTTGGCCAACTCCTCAAAACTGTGGCTAAGGAGTCAAAGAAAAGGGCAGATCGGAAAACCAAGGAGCTGGCCGCCAAAAATGCAGAAGAAGTCAAGTTTCTCAGCAGATGCAGAGCTCTAGCACAGACGATGATACCGGGCCCTCTCGAAGTCGACACAGATCGACCTCTGGAAAGGGCATATCATCTTTTTGAGGGCATGGTGTCGACCATCCAGACCCATCGCCAAGAGACTAAAAAAAAACAACAAGAGGAAACTGCCCGACTACTCCTAACACAACACACTGCCTTTTCGGAGGCTTACAAATTCTTACAGGACCATATGGAGGAGTCCATTGTCACTGAGGAAGTACTAAGAGACTGGCCTAACCATTATGGACAGGTCTACCATTAGACCAGGAAGACACGACAAGGCATTTAGGCCTTGGAGGGCCGAAATTCGACAGAGGCAGGAATGAGGCAGACCATTGAAGAGCAGATTGTGATGGAAACCAGCAAACTACAGAAGCTAGAACAAGAGGCTCATCAGTGGGTTCAGCAAGCCCTTCCAAACTTAGAGAAGGTCGACAACATCTGTCCGCAGATGAAACGAATCCTCGATGCTACAGAAGAACAAAACCACCTGTTGGGTCCCAACATGGAGCAAATTGCAGAAAAGGCCATGGCCGAAAAGATGTCGATACTATCAAGTCTAACTACTCTAACGATCGACATCCAGAAATCCCTGCAGACATGGACCGATTTCTAGCATCATATGGCCATCACAACTCTAGCCATTGTCAATGTATGCATCTAGAAGAGACCGACTATTCGTCTGCACAGTCCACAGCCAGAGCAAAGTTGAAGGATTCGACAAAAAGTTTGTTTTTGTACCTCCCTGTTTCTTCGGGATGAAGAAACCTTTTGTTTGTGGGGGAGATGTAGAAGGAGCAAGTCGACGAAGCCGACTTGAACGAAGACCGACTTAGTCGATCAGCTGACTAATTCGATGGTCCGACCAAGTCGGACGGTCGACTAAACTAATTAATTAAGTCGGCTAACTAACAGTCGTGTCGGTTCACCAAACCGACAGGTAGTTATGTTGTAACTGTTTCCAAATTGTATATATTAGGCTG
>LPNX010729056.1:90242-122107 GCA_001517045.1 Pseudotsuga menziesii | reverse complement strand
CTAGGAGTGGAGTGTGGTAGGACTGTAATTCCTTTCCCACACGCACAGTCCACTAGCGGGTTGACCTCACATTGGCAAGAAAACCACCGCCATTCTCCCCAGTGTTGGCTCACCCTCACACATAGGGAGTTATTCACTCTCATGCAGGGATGTGTAGGGGCTGGTTCATTATCCTCACATAGAGAGACGTTCTATTTTTCCTCACACACAGTTTTCCCATCATTTTCCTCATGCAACAGTCGGGGTTCTCCTTTGGTTTTGTGCATGCAACAAGCTGGAAGAGAGGCCTCAAGGGCACAATTTCTGCTGTGTTGACAGTTTGTTCTTTTTCCCTTTTCTACCTGTGTAAGTTCTGTGTGTGCTGTGGGCTCGTGGATGTTGGTTGGCTGTTGATTGCCACATCCATTGGCTGAGTTTTCCCATGTCTATGCTGGGAGTTCTGCTTCTTCCCCAATTGTGGACTGTGTAAGGTTGCCATATTTATCATTGGGAGTTTGTGGCTATTGATGTACCCTATTTTTGGGTTGCTGCTGAGTTGTTTTGGCCATGCTAGGGCCAATAACAACTCTCAATTGTCTTGTGGACTTGAGTTGGGTTTCATCTTTTTTTTGGGACTGTCACCTTGTTGTCTTTGCCTTCTTCACAGAGCTGTGATTGGATTGTTTTGCTGCGGTATGCAGTGGTTGGTATACAGACTATTGAGAGTGGGATTAGAGGCTGGGTATGCTTGAGAAGATTGGTGTTGATTCCACCAGCTTAGCATTTAGCATTTCCTAGCTCCTTGATGACTTGGTAAGCCCTATTGTGTGGGATTAACTGATTTGTGTACCTTGGCTATGTTCAAGCCTGCATTGACCCTTATTCCTTGAGGAATCATGCCCAGCTCGAGGGAGGCAGTGTTGCTGAGAGATTGGTTGGGTGGAATGTTGCAGCAACGTAGCTGGTTGTAGGGCAAGTTCTTCATTAAAAGATAAGTACTCCTGACTATTTCATCTTTGCAATTATATCTATTGTTTCATGAGAAATGATGAACACGTTGAATGCTGGAATGTATATGTTGCTTCCGTTGAATGTTAAGTAACTATGTATCTTTGTATGTTACATGCATCTTAGTATGTATTATGCTAAGCTTTTTAATATCAGCATTTATCCATGTTCATGTTCATGGGCATGTTTTCCCGTTTGTTTGGTGTTAGTAGCATCCTCTTCATCGATCGGAGGGTCGAGGACGTTACAAATGGCCTCCCAAAAATTAAAAAACTAAACGCTAAGTTCCAACAGACCTTTAGCCGAGTAGTGACAAAAAACTTGCTTTACCTCCAGAACAACGACAAAAACAACGAAAAAGATTTCCAAAAGAAAGAGATCACCAATCAGACGGGCAAAGTCCAATAGTTTCAGACATGAGCAAATTTCCGAAAAGCACGAAAACAGTTGTCCTCAAAATAATTCAACTTGCAGCAGTGAGAAAATAGATAGAATTCATGAATCCAAACAAAATTAGCCAATATAAACTAAAAGGAGGGTCCAAAATTTTAAAAATTTGGGAAAATAGTTGCAGTTGCAACAAGTCCATAAGCGTTTCTTACCTGAACCGCTCTGTCATTGAAGGGGAAAAGTGGTACCCTGGGTAAAATGGGAAAAAGAGAAGATTCTCGAGGCTTCTACATCATGAGCCTCATGTCCTCCCTTATCCCTATAATTGTGGGTCAGTTGAACTCGAGATCCCTCATCCTAGGATCTTAGAGGCCACCTCATCCACAAATCTCTCAACCATCCCTATCCATTGAGCCTTATAAATACAAGCTCATGTCCATGGTTGAGGGGGAGAAATATTAAGGTATTGTTATGCTATTGGATTGATCACTTGGCCCAAGCCATTTGAGAGCATAGAGAGCAAGTTGGATCTTATGGGGATGAAAGTGTTTGGTTTCATGGAGATGCATATCGACACTAAGGCTTAATTGGTTGTAAAATTATCCATTTTATCTTAATGCAAAGCTAATTTCTGTCCCACTTTACTGTTGTTGTTTGATCTCACATGCAAATGTTGTTGGATTCCTTAGTCACTGACATGGATTAGTAGGTTATATTCTAGTAACTTTGATGTGTTTGCGTGTTTAATCTGATTGCAGGTACACAGGTTTATTATCGAAGCATTACATTCCAGGTATCTACAGCGTCCAAGGAGGGTCTTCATCCTTTGTCGTTCATTTGTTCTGGATCTGAACCATTCAGACTAGAGGAACACCTTGTTTTCCACAGAAGGTGAAATATTCCTACTAACAAATATGGAGACTCTGCTGGGGAATTGATATATGTGTTAGTTGATCTGATCTTCCTCAGTTCTTCAACTCTTGTCTAAATCCAAGCTCCTTCTCCAACTCTCTTCAGTCAGATCTGCTATTTGACTTAGTGAGTTTGGGTTTGAAACTTCCATATCTATTTAGATCTGAATCATTTCGATCTTTTATGCTCTATTTTTATACTCAATCTATCAGCCTTTACCCTGATCTGGTCTTTTTTTTACTTGATCTATCATTCTCTTTGTGGTTTGGATTTTTACAAGGAACTGCGCCTATGCAGTGGACGAGAAGCGGTGCCACTTCCTAAACAGAGTTAGCAATACGTGGTACCACTGCTTGTATCATGTTGGCGAGAAGCAGTGCTAGGATAGAACCACTCTGTCAACACCCGAGAAGCACGGTGCCAGGTAGGCATATATCCAAGACCTCTTTCTCTCATTTTTTTTTTGTAAAAATTTGAGTTGTTTTTCTTTCAGTCCTGCACTATCAGCCTTGTGTGACAAAATATGATGCATGTGATTTTAAATTTTATGGTTTAAGATTGGTTTGATTGAGAAATTCAAAAGCTATATTAGGCTTTTTTATTGTTCATTCACTTCTGTGCTTGTTGGTTGTGTTTGCAAAAGGATTTCTTCTTTTTTGAAAAGCTTACGGTGTTAGTAAGATCTCTTTTCATTTATGTTATATAGACTAAAAGAAGAACATTTGATTAGCATCTTAGTTTCATTTCTTGTTTGCATAGAGAACTTATTTTTTCTTCCTTTAAAAAAGAAAATTTTTGACTAAGATTAGGTTATCATCATTGAGCATTGGACATTGGATTCCTGACTGGCTTTACGAGCTTTAAGACTCTTCATGTTCTTTTGTCTCTTATGCATTTAATACCATCCCACCCATACTAATGTGGTTAATCCCCCATCTAGTTCAGGTCAGCCCTCGAGGGCACAACCTGTAACCATTCAATATTCTAGAGGTTATGGTTATCAAATTCCTGTAGGTAACATTAATCATCCAACCAACCCTACATGAATTACTTATGCTGGGATTCCATACCCCAGTAATACTTTTACACCATGGGGGCAACCCAAATGGTCTTACATGCCAGCCATGGGAGGGATACCTATACATACTGCAGGAGGTGCCGGAGGACCCCCTTACGGAAGTCCTCCCCCTAGGGGGCCCCAGAGGATCTGGAAAATTTCCTCCTTATGGTCCTAGGGGGCCTGGTGGCTTTCCTCCTTATGGCCCTGGAGGGTCTGGTGGCCTTCCTCTTAGTGGTTCCGAAATCTCTGGAGGTTTGCCTCTTGGTGGCCTTGGTGGGTCTGGTGGTCTGCCTCCTAGTGGTCCTAGTGGTCCTAGTGATCCTAGTGGTCCTAGTGGCCTTGGGGTTCCTCCTCTTAGAGGCCCTAGTGGTCCTAACGGTCATGATCCCAAAAATCAACCCCCTGCGGGCAGATTTTCTGGTAGTTCTTCGTCACAGCAACCTGTCTTTCAGTCCACTTATGGTCCTACTAGTAATTATATGCCATATCAATATTACCAGTATGTGCAACCCAACTGGAAGTTACCTTTCCTAGCAAATTTGGACTTACCTGACTTGTCCAAGTTGATTAATGACCCCATTCGACACAATCCCTCGTGGCATCCCATTTCAGTAAAGTTACCATCGTATATACCGAAGTTCGATGGGAAGTAGGGAGATGATCCGAAGAACCATGTTATGACTTTCCATTTATGGTGTTCTTCAAGCTACCTCATGGATGAATCCATTTGGTTATGACTATTTCAGTGAACTTTGACTAGTATAGCCATGAAGTGGTACATTGAACTCCCACAACATTCGTTTGTGGATTCTGGCTCGTTGGAAACCGTGTTTCTTACACACTTTCAGCTCCCTATTCATTATGAAATGGGTATTGGTATTTTAAATTCTCTGCAACAGAACACATACACCCACATATCTGATCATATCCATGAGTGGAGAAGGTGGAGAAGGCTTATCAAAGGCCCTATTCTAGATCAGTTATTAGATAATTGGTTTACCAAATCCCTGTTACCTTTTATTGCCCGAGATGTGGCTATGGGCGGTGCCATTACTGAATAGCAGGCTATTAGTCGAGCCCAGTATCTAGACTTAGTCTATTCCCAGTCTAGAACTCTTAATTATGACTTGATTCCTCAAGCCCCTCGCCCAAGCACAGATCCCTCCAAGCCACCAGCAGAAGTACCTATTGATGGGATTGTTGGTTCAATCTAGTCCCCGTCAGCAGCGAAACCTACCAAGCAACCCCAAACTACCACCCCTACTCCTTCGAATCCTAAGGTTTTCGTCGAGGTCAACTCTATTCAAAGTATTCAAACCTCAAGCAATAATAAAAAGAAAGGTAAAAATAGAAATAAAAAACCTGGAAACCAATAGGAGACTCCAATACCAACCAATAGTGATAACAATAAAGGGAAAATAAAAGCAAAATATCCCTGTCTGATATGTGGTGGTGACCATTTTTCAAAAGAGTGTCCATGTCAAGATGAAATCTCCCAGTTTCTGAAGTCCAATCTTGCACCCGTAGTACTTACGGATCCTTTTCCCTCTCAACAACAACTCATAGACCACATGTCTAATCAAGGTAAATCTAGTTCATCAGAGGAAATTTGTATGATGTCCTTAGATACCATCAATCTGCAAACTCAAAGTCAGAATTATGACAAACCCGCAGATAAAAAAGAAGATCATTATTCTTCAGGGAAATATCCCTCTACTAGTTTTCCCGAATCCTTGTCTATTGTCCCCCTATCTATCGAGAAGCCTACACTCGACATGATTTTGCATCCACCTAAGAGTACTCTTCGGAAGGCAGTATTTAACCCTAATACCCGAGTTGCTCAATTTTATAATGTAGTTGAAGATCTCGCTCAGGCACCTTGTGCAATGTCTACCTTAGAAGTGCTCCAAAGTTTCCCTACACAGCGAAAAAACTTGTTGACAGCATTAGAAGCTTTAGACCCGGATAATACTAACTTGATTCATTTCAATGTTGAGAACTATAAGCCTAGGTTACCGCATAAACTTGCTTTTCATATCATTACAAAAGTAGTTAGAAAGCCTTTTTTTCAAACAGTACTAGATGAAGGAGCTTCGACCTCGGTTTTGTCTTTGTCTAGTTGGAAGGCTCTCAGCTCTCTCGAGCTTGTAACATCACCTACAACCCTCAAGGCCTTTGACGGATGGGGTTTCTAGCCCCGTGGTCTCATATCAGCCCTAGTGGTCGAGCTAGGGGGCAAAACCATTTCCATTCAAGTAGAGGTGGTGGATGCCCCTTTAGATTACAACCTCCTTTTATGAAGAAATTGGTTCTATTCCATGACTGTTGTCACCTCAACAGTATTCTGAATAGTCCAATTTCCACATCTAGGGAGAATTGTCACTATTGATCAGCTTGATTTATGTATGCTAGATGTTACTACCTCCACGGCTAATAACATCCCCATGTTAGGCCAATCCCCTCCTCCCTACTAGTCGATTGGGGCACACATGTTGAAGGATTCATCCCTTATGGGGATTTTTCCATCCACTCCTCCTAGCATTGATACCGCAACAGTCCATATGATCGCCTCATTTGATTATGATCCTAAGGGTAAACAAGTTGTTGATTCCACCTCGTTGAGTTCACATGAAGCACTGTATGACGCCATTCAAACCTTTTTCGATGATCACACCGATGACCTTCATCTAGTGGCTTCGGATCCATACCATTTACCGTACTAGTTAGAGCCCTCTCTTCCTACCCAGGATTATCTCTCAGATACTTTTCCTTTCGATGAGTCCATTATGGAGATCATGAATACAGATGAGTCCATTTGGGAGGATCACCATCATATATTCATCTTCTTCCCCAACACTAGTTCGGTTAGCCATGATTTTGCATCCTTGTTTCCTATTGATATTGTCAACGTTCCCCAAAGTCTCATATTGTTGCAAGATACAGATTCTGAAGGAAACCTTTGCAACGTTACTCAGACGAATCCAATTGACATATCAGCCAAGCCTGATACTATCGAGCATGTTCATGTTGGGAAGAACTGCTCGATAGATAAATCTGAAGCCTGTAAGGCACTTTTCAAAGAATTACGTGATATTTTTTCCTGGTCATGTGAAGAGATCCAGGGATTGACCCATCCATTATGGTCCATGAGATTAAAACCTATCCCGCAGCTAAACCTATCAGGAAAAAAGTAAGGCAACTCCATCCTTGGAAGGGCGCAGCTATTAAATATGAAATTGAGAAACTTCTCAAAGTGGGGTTTATTTATCCTGTAACCCTGACGGAATGGGTATCGAACGTTGTCCCTGTCAATAAAAATTAGGGCACCATTAGAGTTTGTATCGAATTTAGGGATTTGAATAAAGCTTGTCCTAAGGACAACTTTCCTACTTCGCACATCGATCAGATTGTCGACAACTGTGCTGGAAGTGTCATATTTTCATTCATGGATGGATTCTCTAGCTATAATCAGATTGAGATATTACCCTCTGATCAACACAAGACAATGATTCATTTTCCCATGGGGAACCTTTGCATATAAGAAGTTACCTTTTGGCTTGAAAAATGATGGAGCCATGTTCCAGCACGTGATGTCCTATGCGTTTCATGATATTAAACATATTGTTGAACCGTACCTTGACGACCTCCCTGCTCATTCACAGCGACGGGAGGACCACCCTAGTCATGTTAGAGAGATATTCCTAAGATGCCATCATTATAATATACGGCTCAATCCGAATAAATGTGTTTTTTGCGTTGAGACAGGATGTCTGCTAGGTTTTGTGGTATCCAAAGATGGCATCCAAATCGATCCTTTAAAAATTTCCACCATTTTAGATCTACCAGGCCCAACTAATCTCCTCGAATGCCAAAGTTTACAGGGGAAGGAAAACTTTCTCCGCCGTTTCGTGTGCAATTTCGCAGAGAAAACAAACGGTTATATGCATCTCCTCAAGAAGAATACCCCATTCTTCTGGGATGACCAAGCCCAACACACCTTTAATGATCTTAAGCATGCTCTAACTCATTCACCCATGATACACCCCCCAAATTATTCAAAGGAATTTCTCTTGTATATTGATGCCTCCGCTACTACCATTACTATGGTTTTAGTGCAGAAAAATATCCACATTCAGGAGCACGTGATTTATTACACCATTAAGAATCTTAAGGATTCTGAAACTCATTATTCATGTGTGGAGAAGTTAGCATTAACCATGGTCATTGCTGTACAAAATTTTTGTCACTACATTCTGCTCCGCACTACCCCAGTATTGGCAGACCAGAACCCGATGTATTACATCTTGACTCGTCAGGTGCTCAGGGGCAAGTACTCCCGCTGGATAGTCATACTTCAGGAGTTTGATTTGGAATTTTCCAAAGCCACATCAAAGAAATCCTTGGTCTTTTTCGAGCTTATTTGTGATCTTCCCTGTGCTTCGATGGAATCTAAGCCCAATGATTCATTTCTGGATGAATTCATGTTTCTGATTAGCACTATCGACCCTTGGTATTGATATTTTCTTATTTATCTCCAACCATAATGACAACAGCCGCATTTATCCCGTGATGACCGCTGCCATATCCATCACCACATGAAATACTATCTCATCCTAAATGATACCTTGTATATATGTGGGAATGACTTAATTCTCCAGTGATGCCTCACCCATGAGGAGGCTAAACATGTGTTGAATGATTGCCACTCTGGAGCATGTGGTGGTCATTTATCTAGGATGGATACAGCCCAAAAAATCCTTCGCGCTAGCTATTTCTGGCATTCTGTCTTCAAAGACTGTCATGAGGCTGTTAAGAAATGCCCACCTTTGCAACACTTTTATCCTAAAAAGAGCACCCATCCTACTCCACTACACCCCATCATTGTCGTTGTCCCATTCGCTAAATGGGGGACTGACTTCATGCATTGTAACCCTCTATAGGATGTACTCCTTGAGACTATGAATTTTGGATTAAATGATCAAGTAGCAGAATATAGAAGCATTGACTTTTGTCTCTCCTATCGGCATCCATTCAACGCCCCTAAAGACTGACGGTAGGAGGGAGAGGTTATAGTTCAATAGGGATAACCTTAATTCTGAAGAAAAAGGGTTTGATGTTGTTAGTGGATTCCTCTGTTAGCAGGGTAAGGCTAGTCAAAAGTCAGGCAGACGCTATTAGGTAGGTATATTTCTTCTTGATAGTTCATACACAAACAAGGTTATCCCTTCTTTCTTACTGCCCTTCCTTTAAGGTGGGAAATTGAGAGTAAGCAAACTAGGCGCCTTGGGATGGGGGTTTCTGTTGGCTTACAGGGGCTGACCGGTGGGACTGATCTCCTATCGGCGGACATAAAAATTTACCTTGTGGGTAATGAGGGGTGAGATACTTCACCGCTCTCTCTCTCTTTTGTCGAGATAGGTATCGGTGTGAAACCATCCAAGAATGCATTGAAACCTTTCATTTACTATTGTATTGGCTACCTACCCTATTGGCGACTATGACTCTTGGCATATACTCCTGGACTACTTGGCATGAATGAATCCTGGGCACATGTACCTCAGCCAAGGGGCATGGTTACATCATCGCAGCAGTGGACTATTTCACAAAATGGGCTGAGGCCATGCCTACATACATGGAATATGGTAATACTGCCGCTCTCTTCCTGTTCAATCATATCATAGATAGATTTGGAGTCCCATAGTCCATCATTAGTGATCACGGATCCCATTTTCGTAATCAAATGATGGAGGAAATGAGTGCCAAGCTAGGTTTTCACCATGAAAACTCTACACCATATTATCCACAAGATAATGGTCAAGTAGAGGCCATTAACAAAGTTTTTAAAACTATGCTTTGTTGGATGGTTGGAGATCATAAATCCAACTGGCACCACATTCTTTTCTCCACTCTTTGAGCTTAGTGGACTTCGGTGAAAACAGCCACTGGTTTCACGCCATTCTAGCTTGTCTATGGACTTGAAGATGTCTTACTGATTCAATGTCAGATCCATCTTTACAACATGCCATCGAACTTCTCCCATATACTTCGGTAGAGGAAGAAAGAATTTTGTACTTGAATAACCTTGATGAGACTCGGAGATATGTTTCCTTAGCTAATGAGGCACATAAGAAACATGTCAAGGCATAGTATGATAAATATGTCCAGCCTCGTATCTTTAACGAGGGTGACCTAGTCTTGAATTATGATCAAAGATATGACAAAATAGGGAAGGGTAAGTTCAAGTCCATGTGGTACAGACCTTTTGTCATTTCTAAGGTTTTAGAGAAAGGATCTTACGAGCTCATTGATTATGATGGAATCCCTTTGGGGTAGCCTCGCAATGGGTTGTACCTGAAAAGGTACTATGCCTGGTTCTTTTATAGATAGTATCTTGTATATATGTATATTGATTGGCTTTTAGTATTTTCAAGATGGTTTTGAGTTTAGTGTCGACATCTATTTATACCATGTTTTGGTCATGCAGATGGCTTTCTACGTCTTCACTGATGGTGCTTGCCACCACACCTTGAATCTCACCTCAGCTTCTTGGGTCCTCTATTCCACAGCTAAAGATTTGGTCAGTTCAGGAGCGGTTTGTATAGATCCCGCTACTAATAACATCGCCGAGTATGAAGCAATCATGGGTCTTTTGATTGAAGCTTCCTCCTAGGATGTTCATAATATGGTAGTCTTGATGGACTCGCAACTCATGGTTTTCCATTTAAACCATGTTTACACCATTAGAAACCCTGTGCTTCTCCATCTCTTCTGGAGAGTACATTTGTTAGAAATATCATTTGAAACCATCACTTATAGGCATATACCTAGGGAACATAATGTAGTTGCCGACTCATTAGCTAATTACATCCTAGATTGGCATATTTCCCATTCATGACATTGAAATCAAACATGGTACATTGTAAATAAACATTTAAAGAAACATAAAACTCATGTAAAATACATTGACCATCTGAGACATATAAACACCAGGTAAAAGTCTGTATATATTATATATGAAAAAATTTACAAAATATAGGTCCCGAGACCTCATCTAAAGCACATAGGCTTTCAGGAAAAATAATCATACAAAATCCTGAAGCTGTCAGTTTTCAGTACATATCTCATACACTAGTGGTGCTCATGATAGCACATCACTGCTCGAGCTACTCTACATAGTAGCCTACTGAATTGACCCGATACTCCCGCTGTGGATCTCTAATATCTCATCGAGAGTTCATCTATGGAAGAATCTAGGATATCCAAGGTAAACCTCTCTAGGTTTTCCTCTAACTCCCCAGTGATATCATCACCTTGTGGCAGAAAGCGGGCTCCAACTTGCCTGTCCAATGGAGAATCTCCTCCAGGTCTTGCTACTCCAACATCTGCATAAGAATATACATAAAAAATATAAAACATTAAAAAACATAAAAACATTTAATCCATTTTAGGGTTTCTTTCTTCTTACTTATGTCACCCCACTGTCCGCCAGGTGGGAGTGGTAGGTCAGGATCTTTGGTGAAGTCCGTACCTGCGTAAGCATAATCCTCAACCATGAGGATCTAATCTTGGAGCCATCTGAAGAACGGGTCATCAAAATTCACCCTTCCCCTACCTGCTCCTGTACGAGCCATGACCTGGACCCACCTCAGCATACGGGGGTCCCGCGCTCTCAGACTCTGGAAGACCACCTAAGGTCTCATCTGTGGTACTCGTTTGAAAAAGAGGCAGGATAAAATGGAACCAAATCCAAACTACTTTAGCTCTCCCTGCCGACACTTGGTCAGCTGATCTTTGAATATTGGAAGCATGGCTTCCGCCTAGTTGAATACCGTGGGTTCCATGGCCTCTATCGCATACAACATGTGTGCCCTAGAATCCTGGTGAACACCTTGAATCCCGGCCACCCTATGCATAATAAATAGAATAGTTCGTAGAGGCCCATCCGTCACTGCTCTGATGGGGATTTTCTTCCCCAATGTCTTCATCCCTGGAGCATAGTGATAGTCTATAAGCTCTCGAGTGGTAATACCCCCTCCACGGGAACCTGTCAGTGAGATGGGGGCACCTCGTCTCGAGAGACCAGTCAAGAAGTAGATATCCTCTACTTCCACTGTAAGAATATGGGCCCCCAACTAGAAGTACTGCTACTCTGAATTCCACATCCACAGTATGTGCTACAGTAACTACTCGTGTGACACCATGCTTGGGGTCCAAAAGAACTTCAGGAGCCCACAGTCTCGTAATGCGGCTATGCAACCCGCATTTCTCTCAGTAAAAGCATCATCATTGTCATGTGATCTTTCTTTCCATATCAGCATGTTTTGAGCAGCCAAGACCTGTCAAAAACAATCATAGCATGCATTAGAATGATCCCTAATCATTAAAAATCAAAAGAATGACTTTATATTTCCCATGCTATTAGTTTAAAATATCCATGGCCAGCACTGCCTGTGCACTGTTGGAGACAGGCAGTGGCACTGCCTATCAACTATGTTATAGGTGTGGTTCTTGGGAGGTACCGCGTATCCCGTAAGGGGTATGCGTGGTGCCCGCTTCTAAGGTTTTAGGGATTTCCATACAAGCCCAAAACCCCGTCAAAACTCAAAATAAATGCTATGAAATGAAAGAGTAAGTTTTTAGCTATTACCTGCAACTAACGGTGCTCAAAATGGACGGTGGGAACTCCCAGTATCAACTGCTGAATATCTGGCTAAGAAGGTGCTCCAAATGCTCTCCGCTATGGGTAAATAGTGAAATGATTTGATTTTTTACTATTTACATGACTTATATAGGCATTTTTGGGTCCGACATGCTATAGTTTTGACTTAAATTTACTTTTTATTTCGAAATTTATCTATCGTAATCCCTTAATGCTAGTTATGAATGCATTTCACACTTGTTTCTGAGTCGATTGCAGATAGGAGAAACATAGCAAAAACATTTGGAAGTTTGTTTATGACTTTTTCGTACTTCCATAAAACAGAAAAGGTCGATGAGTGTTTGTTATGACACTTTGGTCACGCTCCTTAAACCCAGTATCAAAGGTCCGAGTCCATTTTCGAATCTTTCTAGGCTTGTAAAAATTGACATTGTGTAAAGAAACGTTATGGAGTATTCTTTTCACATCTTTTTCAGGCTCCTTAAATATGAAAATATCATCGAGTCCATTCTGATTCTTCCAGGCTCGTAAAAAGTGACATTGTGTAAAGAAACCTCATGGAGTTATCTTTAAGCTCTTTTCAAGCTCCCTAAATATGAAAACATTGTCGAGCGATCTTGTCTTCTTCATGCTCGTTAAAGCATTTGAAGAGTCATTTGTCCAATGGTAGGTTACCACTTTTTCGGTTCAGATAGGACTATTTATGAAAAAGGAACACTCCAGCTAATCATGACTGGAGGAGTTCCCTAAAATATGATTTTATACTTTTTCAGGCCTTAGGGACTAAATCATACAAAAAGGACCCCTTTGGAGTCTTCTTCCATATTCGTTCAGACTCTCTAAACATGAACGATACCAAGTTTTCTTTCATTGGACTCGTTAAATTAAACATTGTGAGACCTGTTTTGGGAACGAACCCCTCCTCTCTTAGGTTCTTAAAACATATGACTCTAGACTTGTCTTCCAACAAGCTATGTTGAGTGTTTGTTACCCTCTTTGAACTTATAATACCGAAAAGAGGCACTCATCGATCATGATCAGGGAAATGGGAAAGGAATCATTTTGTAAATAAATGGCAGTTGTTTGTTGTTACCTTTGAACATGGCACTTGTATGCACATCATGTCAGTCAATTGGGTATTTAGCTGATCTCCGCAATGATCCACTTTCATGAGTCATGTCACTCCTTTGAGTCTTTTAAAATTTTGCATTGTCCACTGTCGCATTGTGTGTTTGTCTTGTCCAGTCATGATGCCAAGTCGTTTTGTCGTGCCACCCGATGTTCAAAGGGGATTTGAAGAAGTTTTTACCTTTGCAGTCTACACAGTCTTTGTGTCAGTATTTTTGAGTCAATCTTATGGTTACTACATTCACATCATTCCAGAACTATGTTCCATGTTTCGTGTCGTCGATGTGGGACTCATCAAGGCCCTCCTTCGATGAGACTTTTCCCATCAACATCAGCTCATTATCCAGGAAATAGTATTAGAAACAATATTTAGTACCTTGAGATCTATATGCCTTAATGACATATTCTCTTTCTCTCGACATAGGCTCACAACATTGGCCTTTGATCAATAGAATCGACTAGGTGTTCGACATCAGGATATCTATTCACACTCAGTAGATTGTACTAGGGTACCTTGGGAATCATTGACATTAATGGTGATCTCCCTCTCACTTGTTAACGGTTCACATAATTGGCCAATAATCAAGTGGTTTCTACCATGTTCAACTTCAGATCATTGTAATCATATGGATAGAATCATACTTTGTGGAAGATGAGATGAAGACCCCGGGTATTGGTTTAAAGCGCTCATTGCTTTTCCCCAGGTTGTGATGGAGTTTTGTATATCTAGCATGGATCCACATTTATATGGTCATGGCTATGCTCAAATTTGCGTCTGTATGACATATATCTACATTGTATGTCTGGTAGTTATGTCCAAGTTTGAGTCCTCTATCACATGGATCTACGTTGTATTCTAGTAGCCATGCTTGTTGATTCCTCTCATGGATATGCCTTCTATTGGTCTGCAGCCATGAGTTGGTTACTTGTGTCTATGAGTCAAAATACTAATGTACTACAGATGCCTACTTGACAACATGCTCCGATCGAGCCGACATTTTCACCTCGTAGAGATGACTTGTTCTCTCAAATATCTCGTTTATCGTATCCCTATAACACTCGTGCTTTGGGGGGCATTCTGTTATACCAAAATCCTGTCACCATCATGTGATAAGACTCTTAAATACATATTTGCCCTTAATAACAACACTTGGAGTGGAAACTCATACCATTTTGTCAATCTCTCAGAAAAATGCTCAGCACCGCGCTTTCCCCTTTATCCATGAGCAGTACCTTGCTCGCATTGCCTATCCCTTGTTATCCACAAGTGGTGCCAATGCTTATGGCCCTTAGTCCATAAACATTTCTTACCTGAACCGCTCTGTCATTGAAGGAGAAAAATGGTACCTTGGGTAAAATGGGAAAAATAGAAGATTCTCGAGGCTTCTGCATCATGAGCCTCGTGTCCTCCCTTATCCCTATCATTGTGGGTCAGTTGAGCTCGAGATCCCTCATCCTAGGATCTTAGATGCCACCTCATCCACAAATATCTCAACCATCCCTATCCATTGAGCCTTATAAATACGAGCTCATGTCCATGGTTGAGGGGGAGAACAAGAAAGTGTTTGGTTTCATGGAGATGCATGTCGACACTAAGGCTTAATTGGTTGTAAACTTCTCCATTTTATCTTAATGCAAAGCTGATTTCCATCCCATTTTATTGTTGTTGTTTGATTTCACATGTAAATGTTGTTGGATTCCTTAGTCACTGACATGGATTAGTAGGTTATATTCTAGTAGCTTTGATGTGTTTGCGTGTTTAATATGATTGCAGGTACACAGGTTTACTATCGAAGCATTACATTCTAGGTATCTACGGTGTCCAAGGAGGGTCTTCATCCTTTGTCATTCATTTGTTCTAGATCTGAACCATTCAAACCAGAGGAACACCTTGTTGTCTGCAGAAGGTGAAATATTCTTTCTAACAATGGAGAATAAATATCTCCAAAATCTACTGGTAAAATTTTTATCTCGATCTGAGATGATTTCTTTAGGTATCCCATGCAATCGAAATATCTCCTTTAAGAATGTGTCAGCAATGTGAACTGCCTTGTAAGTTGAATTAACTGGGATAAAGTGTGCCACTTTAGACAACTTATTGACCACTACCAAGATGGAGTCACTCTCAGTTATTTATCTTTAGTAAACCCATAATAAAATCCATACTGATAACCTCCCATTTCCATTCTAGAATTGGTAACTGTTGTAATAACCCTGAAGGATGTTGGTGCTCAGCTTCGACCAGATGATGCTCTTCGCATTTTGCAATGAATAGGGCTATGCCAGCCTTTAACTTAGGCTAGAAAAAATGTTTCTTTACTGTCGATATTGTATTTTAATATCTCAAGTTCCCCGAGTAGGGCTTCTGATGAAACTTTGTTAGGATGTTGGACCTGATGTCTCCTCCCTCCAAAACATACAGTCTCTCTTTGGACCACAATATTCCTATCTCATCTACCTTATATTCTTTCTATTATTGAAATAACCTGTCTTCCTGAATATTTTTAAGGACTTCAACATAGAAATAGTCAACTCCACTTGTCATTCTGATCCTATCATGCAAATCCAAATTGGTTTGGCTCAAAGTTACCTCATACAACATATGAGCTCATCGACTTAACGCATTGACGATTTTATTCTCATTTCCCTTTATATGTTTTAATTCGAAGTAGTACTCGCTAAGGAAGGCCAACCATCTGGCCTGCCTGGCATTTAGATCTGGTTGGTCAAACAAATACTTCAGGATCATGTTGTTTGTCTTCAGGAGACACTTATTCCCCATGAGGTAGTGCCTCCACATCTTCAAGGTGTGGATAATGGCTGCTAGCTCAAGATCATGTGTGAGATAATTTTGTTCATGTTCTTTTAATTTTTGTGACTCATAATAGATTGCACAATCATTTTTCATGAGGACTCAACCAAGTCTTTCCTTGGTCGCATCTATGCAAACAACAAAATACCCATAGGGATCCGTAATTCGTAGTATAGGTGTAGTAGTCAAGAGATGTTTAAGATTTTGGAAGCTTTCCTTGCACTTAGTCATCCATAATAATTAGTTTACCTTCTTTTGTAAGGCATTCATGGGACAGGAAATCCTCGAAAATTTCTCAATGAACTTTTGATAGTAACCTGCTAATCCCAAAAATGACCTTATGTCTATGAAACAAGTAGGGGTAGGCCATTCTTCGATGGATTTGATATTTTTTGGTTCGATGGCTATCCCTTTCTCAAAACTGATGTGACCTAGGTATTGTATCTATGGTTTGTAAAAATCAAATTTTCTAAACTTTGCATAAAGTTGGTGTTCTCGTAACACTCGTATTAGTATTTGGAGATATTTCTCATGTTGTTCTTTACTCTTCGAGTAAACTAGCATGTCATCTATAAATACCAATACAAAAATTATCCACGGATTTACTAAATATATTGTTAATCATGCACATAAAATTTGACGGTGCATTGGTTAGCCCAAAATGCATTACTACAAACTCGTAATCGCCATATCGAGTTCGAAAGGAGGTTTTGTGTATATCTTCATCATGGATCTGTATTTGATGGTATCCAGATCACAAGTCTATCTTTGAAAAGATATTTTCTCCTCTGACTTGATTGAACAAGTCATGGATCCTAGGGATTGGGTAATGGCTCTTTATGGTCATTTTGTTGAGTTGTCGGTAATCGATGCACAAGATTGACTTGTTTAGACAATCCAACATGACATTGTGTTGTTCCAACCAATCCATTCCTATCAGTATGTCATACGATCCTAAGGGTAGGATATTTAAATCTACCTTAGCTGGAAAACCGTTCATGTCTACCTTACAGTCTCTTACTAGTTCTGAAACCTTTCTTTTTGTACCAGTGGCTACACTAGTACAAAATGAGGAATTAGCTACTAGGTGAATAAAAATTCTAGTCACCACAGGTTTTTCAAGTGATTTACTATTAAATATAAGCAATTTTGATTGACCCAACTATAAATGACTAAAATTAACGACTAATTTAGTCACCAGTTAATAAATATGACTAGATAATAAGTGACAGAGTTGAAAATGACTAACATAAATGAGTAATTTAGTCACGGCATAAAAAATGACTAGCTAGAAGAATATGAGTTAGTCATTTTTAATTGTGTCCTGAAAAATTGCAAATTTGGCAATGAAGTGTAAATCTTGTAAATTGTCTGCCTTCTATTAGTAATATTGGTGGCATGCACCTCGATCTTCAGAGATCCAATTAAGCAATTACACGAATTTTCTCTTGACCATCTGTTTCCCTGTTGCACCATTGAAGCATACCCAGTTAAGTGCATGCCAAAGAAAAATTAGGTTCCTACATCAATTACGAATTAGGTACTAGAACGAGTACCATATCGATACCTAGCTAGAAGCATCATAGCTAGTTGTTGATCCTTCGACAATGTAAGAGTCCCTGCAAGTCCCATACGTCTAAAGAGCTTTTCTAACTTCAATATAACATTTTTCATGATTTGCAACCATCGAACGTCTAGTTGCACCAGTCGACATAGCTTCACTAGGATGAGTTCCTTTAAAGTACCCCTGCTAGAAAGAATGAAATTCACAACTGCATTTTGTAGGAATGTATCCAAGTAGTCCTTTCTATCGTCGTCCTTCTTCTTTTTAAGCCTTGAAAACAAATGATCACCTAGTGACCCATGGGTATGTTTGAAGTAGATGACATTTTCCATGAACTAATCCTTATAATAAAAATATTCTTCCAATAAAAATCAGTCAAGTCTTTTGGCCACAACAACATTTTCCACCCGCTTGTTACACTAGGTAGGAGCCAAGGGGCTCAGTTCAATATCCACCAATTTGTTATTTGTAATGTATTGTTGAAACCAAGGGGCCATTTGTTTAGTCCTAGATTTGGAGCCCCATGATTCCTTAAGTAGTGGTGGTAAAGTTGAGGTCCCCCGCTAGAATGAGGGAAGAACAACCAAGGACTAGGCCACACCTTTCAATAGCCTCCCAGAAGTCCAGTTGATCAACATAAATCCCACAATAGTTGATAATGTGTAGGGGTATATCCAAAACCCTACAAAAACATTTCAATAATATACCCCCACAAATACGAAAGGGATTAAGTCTAATATGACCAAGGTTCCAAGAAAAAAGAAGGACTCATAAAAGACATGTAGCATCAACCAAACAACAATCCCATGTGGGGAGAACAATCTAGAGAAACTCCCTTGCTTTCAAACCAGAGACCATCATTTCCTAAAATAATAGGACATGCAGACAAACCAAATGTAATAACCTCTTGAGGGCCACAATCTTCGGGGTACCCCCCCACCCCTCTAACATTTAAGGACAATATCATCATTAGGTAACAACCTTTCTGGCTGAATCTACTCTAAAAGGTCTGAAAACGTCTAATAGTGCATCCTATGAATCCAAAATCTCATTAACAATTTCCTTGACTGTCGTCGACTTGTTTCCCCTCATTAGCTGATCCAAGTGGACTTTCCTCCTTCTCTTGCCATTGTTATTCTTGATGGTTACATTTATATTATTGGAGACTATAGGGTCTAGGTTAGTATCCAACTTGGAGAAAACCATGATAGGATCCTACAAGAAAATACTCTAGGAAAATGGGAGGGAAGAATCAAATCATTGAAGCCCAATGACTTATCAACCAACCCATAAACCGATATTAAGGCTACACCATCACTTAAAACCTTGGATTTCAAAGACAACACTGAGTTTTCCTTCTGTAACATTAGCACCGACCTCAACAACCCAAGTATGTTCTTTTAGACAAGAGACCAAAACCTCATCCCTATTAGAAAGATCCCCAAGGGGGAAATTTGGAATTGAAAAATGAGTTAATTTTGTCCCTTTATTTTTATGAACGAAGATGACTTGTTTTCAAAATATTCTAAAAGTGTTTGAATAGGGATTTTATGCCTTTAATAAATGGATTCAAATTGTCAATTTACTATTTCTAATAATGTAAAGTGTTATACATTTTTTTTCACTTTATTGAAAACATGTTGTTATGCCAAAGTAACTAGAAACTCAATCCAAAATTACATCATTTTAAATAATGCAAATAATTATAATTAAAAAAAACCATTGTTATATAAAAGGTAGAAGCCAAAATTAATGAAAAGAACACTCATAAAGACTTAAACACAATGAAGCACATTGATATTACTTTCAATTTTTTTTGAAAATTTGAAAGTAACATTTTCTTTTATCTTCATAACTAAGAAAAAAATGGGTTAAAAAAATGGGAAATTGCTAATGATGTGAGGGTATTAAGAAAGCATATAATAATAACTCTATACTCTTCATAGATGTGGAGATAAGTCCTCATATAGGCCAAGGAAAAAATACTCAATTAAATAGAAAAATTCCATGATTTGGGATTTTGGCCATCGCAACAATGGCATGTAAAAAATTATTTCAGAGCGCTAAGCTAACTCTCACTTTCACCTTCACCATTCAAGTTGTTTCCATTAAAACTAAAAAATTGGACATGAAGGCCATATGTGAATATCATATATACTATGTACTCATAATCGATTGGAGGAATTGACTAATAGTCTGCATCTCATGAATCGTTAAGGAATTTAGTCAAACTCCCAAACCTACGACTGTGTAATGCATCTCATTAATCACCCAGGAATTCAGTCAGACTCCCAAACCTACGATTGTCTAATGTAGAGATACCTTAACATGAAATATGTGAAAGGGGTTAAAATAGTCCACACCCACATGATTGACATAGGATTTAATCTGGAAGTGTCTTTTAATAACAAATCTATTTCCATGTATGCCGAATTCGACAACCTGGAGGATGCTCATTGGGTTTTTGACGAAATGATGGAACGAAACATTATACAAGACATCGGCTCTATGAGGATGTCTTGAATTGCTTTACCAAATGCAATGAATAGGAATTCGGTTGTATCAGTTAATATTTTCCACTCTTCTCCCAATGATCACTGACTTAAGAGCTCTTTAGCAGGGGAAGGAGGTGCATGGCGAGAGAAATAGGAGTGGGTTTCGACAAAATGTATGTTAAATGGGGGAGCATGGAGGATGCACAGGAAGTGTTTGACAAAATGCTTGAATGAGATGCAGTTACCTAGATTGCGATAATGGCATGATATGTACAAATTGAACATTTGGGAGAAGCCCTGAAGCTATTCAGTGAAATGCTAGTTTTGGGGATGAGACTTGATTATGCATATTCACCGCTATTCTTCCAGCTTGTGCCAAATCGGTAGCTTTGCAAATAGGTATGTATGTCCATTAATAACAATTAAAAATTGTGTATTAGGATATCTTATATTCTGGTTTTCAAATTCTACAGAAATTAATACATCATGAGAAGCAAACAGTCCAAGCTTCTTTAGTGCAATGAATCCTCTTTAATGATGCAGAGTTTGTGTAACATGCTACAAAAGTGTCAAAGTGACAAGGTTGGAGCCACTCTAAAATATCGTGAAATAATTAACAATTAAGAATTACAATTGAGCTCACAAATAATATCCACTTGAGTAATGTTGGGCCCACTATATGCCAGTTAATTAAAACTTAACATGCAGAGTGCTAAACATAAATTTTCAACCCGAGGAAGTCTTTTATTTCAAAGCTATCGTGCAAGATCTATGCAAGCACAATTTCTACCTAACACTATTATTTATCAGTATGCAATCAAATTCTTTGTAAACTAGATCACACCTTCTTGAAAGTAAATCAATCCTCAAATCTATTCATAAAATCAAGCTGTAAATCGAACACACTTCAAACAAAATCTATTCCTATGAAACAAGATCTAATTGCATAAATCTAAAAAGTGTTGTGTTGGCCAATGATCTATCAAAATGAATTAACAGGAGAACAATATGATAAATCTAATGAATAAAAACATGAACTGATAATAAAACAACTATGATAAATCTAATGAATGAAAGGATGAACTAAATAATAAACAAATCTACAAAATAACACACTTATAATTAACACTACCAGCATCTGCTCAGGGAAGAGGGCCCTTCCTCCACTAAGCAGAGTTGGAACTCCACAATGAAAGTCTACAACTCTAGAATTAAGAAACTGCCAACATGTATTATCATAATGGAATGATTACAATAGATCTGGATCAAATCCTACAGCGTAACATTGTTTTTTCTCCTCCCCTTCTAAATGAGATTGATTATATATTTATACATAAAATTATCTCATGGAAATGAGGAACTGAACCCCCAACTTGTGATCTGTAACAGTTGAAACACGACCGTAATTGCTAACAACTTTGGAACCGGCCGCAATAGTAAATCTAAAAAATACCCTCTCAAAGAACCACCTGTATATCACAAACCCTCTCTTTGTTTGGCAAGTTTCTCGTGAGTCAATTCAATGAGGCTGTTACGCATAAAACCCATTTCTTGGATTTTCGATATTAGTTTTCATCTGCCCGAAAATTGAGACGCGAATAAAGGTGTTCTTATCTAGCATGCATTTTTGGTTAAGGCTGTAACAGCTAGCTGTGAGCGTCCTGTACGTGACAAATCACTCCATAAACCATCATTAGTAAAATTATGCATAATAGTCTTCAATTCATCAAAGATAAAGAAAAATAATCATTATTAACCACTTAAAACATCAATGGAAGTAGTATGCTATTTTGGGCACAATTACAACAAATGGATGGAAAATAGAATGATAATGGGTGATAATGGGAAGAAAATGGATGAAATATATGTTGATAAGTGATGGAAAAATGGAAAATTTCGCAGCTCAACATCACCCCCAAATTGAACTTGTTGCATGTCCTCAGGAAACCAAATACCTATGTAGCATCCAACTACTTGTTGCTTTTCATTTTACTACACAAGAGGAGTTGCAGCTGCGACAAGTAGAAGGATAGGCAAAGTATTAGCGGAGTGGAAGTTGTACATAGGATGAATATGGAAGAGTTGCATCTATGAAAAGAATAAAAATGGGAAAAATTTTAACGAATTCGCAGCTGAGCAGAGAAAAAAAATGACCGATATTTACGAAGTTGCAGCTGCCAAAAATAGAAAAATAGGCAAAATTTTTACAGTGTTACAGCTGCATGAAACGGGAAAAAGGAAAGATTTACAGTGTTTAAGATACGTGAATTGGGAAAGAGGAAAGATTTACGATGTTCCAGCTACATGAAATATAAAAAAGGAAAGATTTACGGTGTTGCAGCTGCGTGAAATGGGAAAAAGGAAAGATTTACGGTGTTGCAGCCTTTTGAGCAGAAAAATTTCGAAGTAATTTTATTTCAAATGACGAATTGGGTTCAGCTGAAATTTCTTAGGAAATTTTATACTAGTTTAGTACACCTACACACCAAAAATCAGAGATACACACACCACAGATTTTGAGAAAAATGCAAATTGGATGTAGGTGATTATAGATATTTTCATGAAAACCATACATTGGATTGGGATGAAACTTAAAATTATTTTTCATCTTGGTATTGTGCACTTCCTGTCCAAAAATCATGAGAATCCAACTTACCAATTGCAAGATATGCTCATTTCAGTGTTTGCACTTTGTAGATGAACGTGAATAAAAATGTGTTGCAGCTAAACTTCTTGAACCAATATTTCATAAAATACAAATTGGGTTGGGATGAAATTTTTCAAGTGAGTAACTACCATTCTAATGCATCTCCACACAAAAATTTAGATAAACCCACATCACGGATTTCACGAAAAATGAAAATTGTCTGTAGGTGATGATGGTCATTTTCTCGAAAACCGTACATTGAATTGAGCTCAAACTTGCCACGTTTGTTTTTCTTACCATGATTCTTCTTCCCTCAAAATTTCATGAAAAAAAAACTCACGGTTTGCAAGATATCTTTAAATAAATTTCTGCACTTTTGCAAGTTGTGAATGAGTAAAAATTAGTATGCAGAAAGAATGTCAAAAACCACTTCCCCAAACTGAATATGTCGCATGAACTCATGCAAAAGAAGAGTTGTCATCTTAGTTGTAAATAGCCATCTCCCCCAAACTTATGATACATCATGTAATTATGTTGTGATGAGAATCTGGAATGCAGAAAACAAGTTTACAAGTTTTGGGCAGATTACAAGTTTTGATCTACACATCAATCCTTACCCAAACTAAATCTTCAAGATGAGGAATCATAAAATGACATATGGAAGGCCTGAGCAGTGAATCCTTTGCTAGATACCTTGATAAATGGAAGTATGTTTTTGTTGCAAAACAAATGGCCGAAATCATGTAGAAGACCGTGTGCCCAAATCTGAAAATAAAATGGAGATCAATAGGTTGTTACAGGATTGCCGGAGTAAACTTCAGGTCAGATCTTGAAAATTTGTTAGAGAGGTTATTATAATAGTATGAAACCACTTCATTTCTATTGATTCTCATGGTTGGTAAGGGACAAACCAAACCGTATGAAAAAAATGGCCCATCCAACAATCTTCAAAGAAAGCTTTTAATTTGATTCCCAATAAGATTATGAACTCTTAGTTTTTGTAAGCCATTACTGTAATGCAATCATTAAATCAACAATTCACAACTTTGGCAATGAAAATTATTCAATTTGCTGAGAGAGAATACACTTGATCTGGAAAATGCAAGAGTTGTGGAAAACATAATGAGATTTTTTTTCTTTTATGATCAGCAAGAATATGTGCATCAAAGTCCCCTATTTATTTGATTTTCCAAGACATTTGGAAAATGAAACTCCATGAGAAGAACTCTCCAAATGAAAAAGGATGGAGGACTATGACATATACCCATATCCATGAAAATAAATCTCATCCCTTACCATTCTTACCTGTAAATTTGGAGCTCCAAAATGAGACCATAAAACAAATGTTAGACACTTTCAAAACAGTTCTCTTACCCATGCAGTTCCTTGGATTTGAAGATTTCAATGTACAAGAGAGTGCTACCACAAATTTCCAGAGAGGGAAAGATTTTCCTTTAATCACTTTACATGTATTCTATTTTGTATGGCAGCATAGGCTTCTTCTATTGTAGGTTCTTGTGACCAGCTTGACCTTTTCTTCCAATATGTGTATCAACTGCTTTAATTCTCACTATTCTTATGT
This sequence comes from Pseudotsuga menziesii, assembly GCA_001517045.1. Lineage (NCBI taxonomy): Eukaryota > Viridiplantae > Streptophyta > Pinopsida > Pinales > Pinaceae > Pseudotsuga > Pseudotsuga menziesii. The sequence continues at coordinate 97,871 of LPNX010729056.1, read as the reverse complement.
GGCAACAGAGCACCGTTTCTTACTGCTAGTTCTTGTGTGGTAGCAACAAGACTTATTTTCTTACTGTCGGTTCTTGTCTGGAAACAACAAGACTTCCTATTGTTGGTTTTTGTGTGACAACAATAAGGTATCCTTTGATTATTTTCATGCTTGGATAGTTGGGTTGGTGAGATGTTCAGTAGGAGTTTGAAGTGGATGTGCATGAATTGGAATGCCAGGGACAAAATGTTGGGTAGGAATTTGAAGTGGATGTGCATGAATTGGAATGGTGAAGTGTTAGAATTGGGTGGGAAAGGATGAGAATGGATGGACATAAAATGCTATATAGAAAATGGAAATGGCTAATGCTTAGTGGTTCTTCATGACATTTCCCTAAATCTTTAATAAATAAAAAACTCATGCTATTTTACCTCAAGTTTTACCTCCACGAAATCCTTGCTTGGCATGGATGGAATGATATTGGAGCAATATAGGATGATATGATGCTGGGACAGATGTATATGAGATTTGAAACTAGATGAGGCTGAATTTGATCCATGATGTTGTGCTAGTTGCATGTAAGACTGCTAACTACTGGAAGAAAATGGAAAGGAAATTGCAAAACTACTGAAACAAGTGATGATGCAAGTCATTGTTGAAACCATTAGATCACATAATATTCAGCTGCTACAAAACCAAGGTACAATTCTTACCATGCGAATGAATGTGCTCAAGTCGAGCATGGAAAGAAATCATTGGATTACCGACCATTAATGTATGTCATTAACCAATGTGAAGCAACTCACATTTGATGACAGTGAGCTCTAAGTTAACTTAGTGCATATTGACAGGTACGAATGGATGTGCTGCAATCGAGTCACCTGTAAGATTTATTAATCAAGAGGCATTGATGAATCCCCATGATTAACAACAAGAAAATCTGTCATTGATTCATGCAGATACCAGGGCACTATAAAACTCTAATCTAGATCCAAGATGATGTGTTGGAGTCAATGGGACAAGACCATTGGAAGGTGGACCTTAATGAATTCCACATCATCCAATATGGGTACAAAATAAATGATTGTGAAGAATCATAGTGAAAAAATAGAACCAACATGAAACTTAGAAGTGGAAAGTATATGTGAAGTTGTGATGTAGAAGTGATGGAAAATAAAATAGTTAAGATGACTACATAAGAAACTTGGAAAATGAGACTTCAACATGAATGTATTTTTATGGTTTTTAAATGAGGAGGGTGAATGAATCTACCATAGTGCAGTTGGATTCTTGAGGGGTTTCTTTCGGCAACAATTGGAATGACAGGTGTCTAAAAAGGATTCTTGGCATGTTGCAATGAGACTTGAATTTGGAAACATTGGAATCTGTATGTTTTTCAAATCAATCTCTCCATTTATTATGTGCTCAATCCATTTGCAAATTGAGAAAAAGTCTTCAAGAGTCACTTGTGCATGTACTGACCTTTTTCTTCTAAGGACCTGCAAAAACCTAGCACTTGCTTGCAATAAAGCATGAGACGATGGAAGAAGAGAGATGATTGGTCTCTCTTCACCCAACACTTATGAAAAAAACAATGAGAAATTACTTATAAAACAAATCCAAATAAAAATGAACAAAGCAAAATCCATTTTATACCTACGAGAGAGCAATGTCCATCTAGACTCACCAACAGTATTCAGATCATATCTTCTTCGTTCGTTGTCCAATTTGAGTGATTCCAAATAAAAGTGAAAGTAAATTCATAGGTATATTTCAATTAGAAACAAGTTTTTGAAATTCTATGTTATGATATTCCAAATCACTCAGTAACAGTCTGCATGACAAGGTGTTTTTTTGAATTCTGGACTAGACCAACAGTCACGGTTTTAGGCTTAATGTTTTCGTTTGATAACAGATTGATGTGATTCCAATTGGAGATGAAATTAGATTCACTTATATATATAATTTAGAAACATGTGTTGAATCCAATAATAATTGATGGGTCAACTAAGCCAATGAACAGTCTACAAAACAGAGTTTTAGGAATGCTGATTTGTGATAGGAATTCGGTATTTTGTTCATAAAATGTGTATACGATATCGAAATGGAGTGATTAAAATTTTGTTGTAAACTATATTCATAGGTAAATATACCATTGAAACATGTTTTCAATATATTTCCAATAAGGCATCCAAAAATTGACTGTCCCAGCTCTATTCCTAAGTTGTCTGCTTGACACCCTGTTAGTATTTTGACCATAAATTTTTTGTTTGATACCCAATATTAAAAATTAAAATTATTTTGGAAAATATATTCAAAGGGATACTTGGGATGTAAACATGTTATAAAAATAATTCCATTTGGTCTCGCAAAAATGGACTGTCTCGACTGTGTTCTAGTAAAATTTTCAAGGCAAAATGTTACCAAAATTTTAATAAATGAAATTTGACCTCCAAAAAGTGATGAGAATAGGTGTGAATGTTTTTAATGATGTACATTTAAATATAACACACAACCATACCAAAAATTTCAAGCATTGAGAACCTAGATTTTCTTACACAATCTGTTGCAACCGCAGCTGCAACTCTTAAAAAATGACATAATGTTGAAATAAATCATGTGTATTTTTATGGATGTGTTATATATAAATGAAAACCAAATACATGCCATGATGTGCAATACAAACATGTCTCAAAATTATAATTTCTAACCTGTAGTATAGTCACAGCTGGGTGTCGCAGCTCAGTGTCATAGCTGGGTGTTGCATCTCACAGTCACAACTGGGTGTTGCAGCTCACTGTCATAGTTGGTGTTGTAGTTCACTGTCACAGCTGGGTGTTGTAGCTCACAGCTCACTATCACAGCTGGGTGTTGTAGCTCACTGCCATAGCTGGGTGTTACAACTCACTGTCACAGTTGATTGTTGCAGCTCACTGTCACAGCTGACAATCACAACTGGGTATTGCAGCTAACAAATTCATGCCAAATTTCAGCCTTGAAGGGTTCTATAATCATTGGCTCATTTTCCTGTGGATCCTTCATTCACCTTCCCTAATTACTGTAATTTTGTTTTCAAGAAAGTTTGTTTTTTTGAAACAAATAGAGACAAATTAAATTTTGAACATTGAAGACAAAAATGATTTAAGCATTTTGCTGAAATAGTCAACAATTCCAAAATATTCTTGAAAACATCTCATAGCCATTCCTTATCTTTCTACTTTATGATTTTCCAGATCGCAACAAGGTGCAGGAAGAGAGCATACTTATTCAAAAATAAAAAAACTTAAAAAAAACAAAAGCATGGTTTTATTCTGTTATTCTATCCTACCCTATTCTACTTGAAAATATAAAAATTGTTCAAGTGTATGCATATTTCCAATGGATCCACTTTCGAAGAAGCGACTCAAGTAGCCTCATACTCCCAACAGAAAAATATAACTTTATGGATGCTAGGATATGAGAGATCAACTTCCCTTGAAATGATGGTGCCAAGAATTGGTGAAGTATGGAATGATGTTGCAGACTGATGACAGATTGAAACCAAGCTTCAATATAGTCTTTGTTCCCTTGATTTCTCATGGATGTGACACCATGAAGCTCCTTAGTAAAGTGATCTTCCTTAATGGATAAGAGATTCAGATCTAATGATGTAAAGGATGCTTCAATTTTTGATTCCAATGTTTGTCCATCATCAAATGTTATGTGTGCAATGTTGGTATTGTCTGCTTTCTTATGAGGACTAGAAGAAACTCCATTTGTAAATATTGGATTTAAAACATGTTCAGGCCTCGTATGGATTTTCTGCAATAACGCACAGTCTTTTTGTAGCGATGTAGGTGAGGTAGAACAAGAGGGAAATGTAGAAACATTTTGCAGTTCACCACTGTAAGCATACTGTACTGCTTTATTATGGTTAGGGTGGAGGGTGGATTGGACAGGAAATTATGTTGGATACCAAGGAGTTTGATGAGAAGATAGATGTGATTGATGTAGAGAATTGGTTTGTGAGGTTGATATTAAAGGACCAAGTTGTGTGGCCATGTGTTCATAAGATAGGCCATTCCAACCTTGTGGACAAGGTAGGTAAGAGTTAAATTGAGGCTGCAACAACTGCCATGGTGGAAGAGTATTCAATGATTGAGTATGAGAGTAAGGAAATGGAGGGATAGAATTTTGAACCATACATGTAGGCCACGGTTGCCATGACTATTGCAATGAGTTGGCCACAACTTCCAGATCTCTTTGATATGTTTCTTTCATCCTTGGTAAGGAGGGACAACCAAAAATTGTGGGACTATCCAAAGGAAATCCATTGCAAGATGTTTCTTCTGACACCGAGGGAAAACTATTTCTTCAAATTCCTCATGATTTTCCTTAACCTGAAAAACAACCAATTCTAAATTTAGTGAATCATTGATATCAGCATTAGAATTTTTAAATACATTATTGATTTCAGCTCGTAAAACTCTTTTTTTTGTAGAAGATATCAAAGATTGAAAAAAATGATTACTATAATTCTTACCAGTCTTGAAGTTTCCTCTTGAATACCTTCTACAGAACTCACAAATATCAACATATGCTAACTAAAATATATTACCTGTTCCCATAAGATTTAAGATTTCTAAATATTTAGCTTGGATTCCCTTGAGTAGAAGTGTTTTCAAGGTCTCCTTCCCTAGTTTCCTTTGTTTGGATCTTTGAAGGTTATATTGAAAGCATTCTATGGATTCCTCCATACTCTCTTCTTCTCCTTGTGTCATTTCGAAGATGTCTTCATTGACCCTGCAATAATCTTGGTACCTTTTCAAGAATAGATGTTTCATGTCTTCCCAAGTTTGTATACAATTCTCACCGAGGCTCATGAACCATCGGAGGGTTGTTCCTTTTAGAGTAAGGGGAAACACATTCAACTTTTGATCATTAGACCAATAACCATATCCTCTACAAAGTATTTCAAATTGAAATAAAAATACATCAGGGTCTTCATTTTCCAAACCGTGAAAATTTGGTAGAATATGTGGGGGAATTCTTTTCGTTGGCACCACTCTTCCTAAATCTCTGATGGAAAATTCGAAGGTAACAACTTCTCCATCTTTCTTACCTACCATCTCTTCATATATTTTTCATGTGCTATTCTAAGGCTCCTCCTTCGAATGTTCCTGTCAACTTGTTAGTAGAATGGGTGGTGCTTACAACACCACTAAGGGGAATGATAAGATTTGTACTCCAAAGATTGAAAATGAAATAAAACTGAATGTAAAGACAAAAAATTCACACTCAAAATAAATTCAATAAACTAAAATGTAATCATGCAACCTACATGCCCTACTTTAACAATACATCTACAAAACAATGTTAGATGTACTTTTTCACCATCGATAACTTCCCCGGCAACGTTGCCAAAACGTTGGGCCCACTATATGCTAGTTAATTAAAACTTAACATGCAAAGTGCTAAACATAAATTGTCAACCGAGGAAGTCTTTTATTTCAAAGCTATCGTGCAAGATCTATGCAAGCACAATTTCTACCTGACACTGTTATCTATTGGTATGCAATTGAAACTCTTTGTAAATTAGATCACACCTTCTTGAAAGTAAATCAATCCTCAAACCTATTCATAAAATAAAACTGTAAATCAAACACACTTCAAACAAAATCTATTCCAATGAAACAAGATCTAATTGCATAAATCTAAAAGAAGTGTTGTGTTGGCCAACGATCTATCAAAATGAATTAGCAGGAGAACACTATGACAAATCTAATGAATAAAAACATGAATTGATAATAAAAAAAATATGATAAATCTAATGAATGAAAGCATGAACTAAATAATAAACAAATCTACAAAATAACACACTTACAATTAACACTACCAGGATCTTCTTAGGAAAGAGGGCCCTTCCTCCACTGAGTAGAGTTGGATCTCCACAATGAAAGTCTACAACTCCAACATTAAGAAATTGCGAGCATGCATTATCATAATGGAATGATTACAATAGATCTGGATCATATCCTATAGCATAACATTGCTTTTTATGCTCCCCTTATCAATGAGATAGATTATATATTTATACATAAAATTATCTCATTGAAATGAGGAACTGAACCTCCAACTTGTGACCTATAATAGCTGAAACACGGTTGTAACTGCTAACAACTTTGGAACCGGTCGCAACAGTAAATATGGAAAATAATCTCTTGAAGAACCACCTGTATATCACAAACTGTGGCTTTGTTTGGAAATTTCCTTACGATTTAGGTAAATGAGGCTGTAGTATGCACAAAACCCATGTCTCATATTTTTGAGATTCTTTTCCATCTATCCGCAAATCAAGACGCGAATAAAGGTGTTTTTATATGGCATGCATTTTCGGTTAAGGCTGTAACAGCTAGCTATAAGTGTCCTGTACGTGACAAATCAGTCCACAAACCATCGTTAGTAAAATTATGCATAATAATATTCAATTCATCAAAGATAAAGGAAAATAATCATTAATAACCACTTAAAACATCAATGGAAGTAGTATGATGTTTTATGCACAGTTACAACAAATGGATGGAAAATGGAATGATAAATGGGTGATAATGGGAAGAAAATGGATGAAATATATGTCGATAAGTGATGGAAATATGGGCAATCCGCAGCCCAACAAGTAACACTAATATTTACTCAAATTTATGAAGGAAAATATGGTGTTAACACCATGTTTAAGGGATTTATCACGTCATATAGAGCTTTTACCAACATACCCATGTTTCTTTACCCTTTGCAATGAATCTTAAGGTTTCTCCATGCAAACTTCTATCTTAATATCTCCATTTAAATAAATAGTCTTAATGTTTATTTGATGAACTTTCCAACTGAACTGAGCTGCAATTACTCACAACATTCTAATTGTGACTAGTTTGACCATGGATGTAGAAGAAATGTTCCCAAGATCAACAACATTTGAAAAAGTAGGCATAATGTATGAAGACAACAGACTAGAGTTTGATGTCAATAAAATATGAAATACACACTATCTAAGCAAGATCATATGTTTAGATAGAATGATTGATGATTAAGCGGAAAGGAATTAGACGTGACTCTTTTTGTAAGAGCTCCAAATTATAGGGTTAAATTTGTTGATAAGATAAATATGTTGTTTTTTAAATTTCCTAGAGATATAAAGCGATTATCTATATTTTGGTTGTATTATATAAATAAAACAATAAAATTAAAAAACAAAACAAAACAAACATAGGAAGTCATTATTACCAACAACCTCCATAAACCTTCTTCCTCCATTAACCTTCTTTGTTATAAGCAAAAAATTCTTTTGCATCAAAGACTACCATTAGCTACCGATCATATCAGTCCGGCCTATAATCATTAAGAGCCATATTCCCTTTTGTTTTCTGGGATCCGTCCTGTTGATGTGTTGATTTAGGCTACTGAGTCGGACCATTTACCCATTCCTAATTGGATTGAAAAAGCATAAACCTGCATGAAAGTTGGCTCCATTTTCAAGTGCTATCTCGGGTGCAATTAATTTCCCTGCCATTCTTATCACTATCACCTAGGGGGTAGCTCTTCTATCAAAATTGACCAAGACTTTCAGACTGGCCGCATTACTATTGCAACTCAGGCAATTCAGATCATTAGAAA